>CAJQZJ010013043.1:1060815-1085148 GCA_907164525.1 Lophiomys imhausi
GGACTCTATCACTTTCCATAATGCAGAATTGTCAATGTTTTCATGTGGTTCTGTTGGTGTGTGGTCATCCAAATTGGATGAGCTAAGGTGGTTCTGCTTTGTTGGAGTCATAATTCCTTGATTTCTATTTTTTTTTTTTGACCTTTCGCCATTGGATGCATTTAGCTGTCTGTTTTCTGTGCTTGGAACCACAGTGGATGATTTGGTGCAGGGGACGAGTTACTTGGCTATCTGTCGTTGCTTACAGGGGGATTTCAAGGTCACTGTGGTTTTAATGGCCAGAGGCACTGTGATCTGGTGCAGCCTATTCCCAGGTTGTGAATAATGGACCAGGATTGTTTCACTGCTCCCAATTCAGACTTCTCTATGTTGCACTTTGAGTTATCAGCCTGTAATGGTTCTGATAGTATGGGTCTGTTTGCCCAGGCACAGATTCTGTGGGCTTTGTTTATTGTCCCGGAGGCTGACAGGGTCTGGCTCCACACCTGATATGTCAGGATTTTCCAGGATACAGCTATGGTCCCGATTTCTGGTTTCTCTCTAGTCTTCTCGCCACAGGGCTGGACCCTGTGCTTAATTCCCTTCTTGTCTGCGCCGCCACGGGTCCCGTGGGTACCCCAAGCCCCAGATCCTCTGGCTGCCTGAGTGCACCTCTCGACCCAGCAGCTCCGCCTTGGGTGTACGGACCCCTGGCCCCACCCACGCCTGTCTCTCTCCCCAGATGACCTGCCGTGGACTGGCGGGGATTTGTCCCTGCCCGCCGTGCTCTCTCCCCAGCTGCGCTATAGTGAATCTGCGAGATTTGGCCCCTCCCGCCTGCTTTTGTGTTCCCAGCTTCCCGTGCTCTCTCGGAACCTCCCGCCCTCCTGCTTCACAAGCCGCTGCGGACCACCCGCTGAGCCCCCTGTTTGTTCCTTGCTAAGGCTTCCACTATCTCGCAACCTTTTCTAAGTGGGTATAAGTTCAACCTGATGTGTGGGGAGCCCAATAGGCCAGCGATCTATGGCCAAGTGGACCCTGAATCTGTCTGCTGTAGTTGGGATCGATCTTACCAGGCGCCTCACCAAATGGGAGTTCCCGAATCCCGCGTTTAGTGGCCTCCGTGTCTGTGAGAGATGGGGAGAGCCTTGCCCTGGGACTTTTAACAGTCCCTTGGGAGCTGTGAGTGTTCCAGGGGGGGGTCTAGCCCCTCCGGTTTTTGCACAGTGCCCAATATCTCTGTGTTTTTTATGGCTCTTTTTTCCCTGCGTTCAGAATGCGTCAGTGTAGGTCGCCGCCATCTTCGCTCTCTCCCGTAAATTTCTTAAATTAAAAAGAATTAAAATGACTGAAGCAATGTTATCAAGGTAACAGTAATAATAAAAACTATTATTATTAATAGCTTTACAGAAACATCAAAATCTGGAAGGCAGTTTTAAATAACTTGAAGGTATAAACTGTCACCATTAAAATGGACTCAGTTTTGAAATACAAGTAAGCTTTCTCTCCCTGAATGAAGATTTTTTTGAAGCTGGATGTTGTATGCTATGTGTCAGTTTAGAAGTTCGCAGTCGATGATGACTTCAGTAGGTCAATGATTGTGACCATAGGTCTTCAGTGTCTGTAGTAAATACACATTCATATTCTCCTACTCAATTATTTTATTTAATGTGCATTCTTGACTGGCAATTTTTCAAATTCTTATTATCTCTAGCAGCCTACTAAACTTTTATAATATTGATGCTTATTACATTTAAGTAATAGATACATTTGAATATATTTGAGAAACTATAATATTTAAATAATTGTTGATTAATGTATAAGGTAAATTTTTATTTTATTATTTATTCTGTGATATTTTAAATGTCCCTCTCCACTCTCAAATTGATAGCCTATTTTTGTCCATGTTGAATATATATAAACAATATATATGCACTATACATATATTCACAAATATATAAATATAATCTGCTGAGCTCATTTTAAAGTTTATAGGTCTATGGTTTGGGGGCTGACTATCCTCTATTGCTTAACTGATTTAAGGGACTCATCCTTGGAGGAGGTTAATTCTTGCTCTCTCAGTAGTTATTGGTTACTTTTAATTTTTTTGCCTAAATGTGGGACTCTGAGATATTTTTCCTTTTCCACATGAGCATATCTACTGATATTGTCATTGTTCAGGTCTTATATATACTGTCATTTCTAGGACAGAGTCTCACAGACTTTATAATATTCTGGCTCCTATAATTTTTCCTCCTTTTCTTCCATAATGTTCACTTTGTTGTAGATGCTGGAGCTCTGCTGCAGGTATATCGTTTGGGTCTGGGGTCCCCACAATCTGTTGACTTTTGTATTTTGTCCGGTTGTGGTTTTCTGAAAATTTTTTTCATTTTCTGTGAGGAGAAACTTTTTTGATGAAAATTGTAGTTACACTTATTTGTGGGTATAAGGATAAGATTTAGAATGTACTTAGGAGTTAGGAATTAATGCTGGTCTATCAAAGTGGTGGTACTAGATTCTCTTCTAAGGTACATAACCTTTCTAGTCCCAGGTAGTTGGCTAAGTTTCTAGTACCAGGTATGGTTTCCCATCCATTGAGTGGGCCTTAAGTTTAATTAGACTGCTGTTGCTTACCACCATCATATGAGTACCATTTAGTTACGCTGAGATTTTTACATCTCTTGACAGCTAACAGAACTACATCATGAATTTTTGATGAATGTCGTGAGGCCAAGGTATTTAAATTAAATGAGAAAGGACCAAAAAGTTATAATTTTACATACATACTTTGGCCCAACAGGTAACATGAGATAGATAACTATTGATACATGTGCACTTTGGCATTGGGTTCAGTCATAATTAAAGACTTTGGGGACATGAACTTGAGAAGGAATGGGAAGAGCATGGAAAGAAAAATTAGAGGGAGGTAGAAAGGATGATATAAATATACTACTCATGTATGAAATTCTTAAAGAATAAACTGATCAGCATATGTCAATAAAAAAAGGCAGAAAACCCCTGGTTTTGACTAATTAAAAACCACCAATGTCTTAAGTATAGATGCATTCTATGGAGTCCAAAGTGTCTTATGGATCACTGAAATAGTGATATGTACACATCCTGAGTGGAAATTTAGTTGCTAATGATATATGTAATGAATGGAGTTTTATGTAAAGCCTCATGTAACATCATATAAAAGAAATGACAGATTCCAAAGCCTGTGCGTGCTATGTGATATGAAGGTTCTGTCTATTGTTGACCATTTCCTTGTTTTAACCTGCTTCTTACCACTAAAAGTATACTATATTTCTTTTTAATTAATTATTTTATCTAAAAGTTAAATTAGCATATACATAATCGCATCTTCCAGTACAATTTATTTTTGTTAGTTGGCCTTTAGCACTTGGAAGAAGCATTGTCAACTCAGATGAGAAAATTTTATTTAAACTATCCACAGACTTACACATACTATATACAAGTAGATTCTTTTAGGTAAATGATTAATCATACAATTTCTTATGACTTTTTCAGACATCCTACCTGTAGTTTTACCCTCTTTTCTCCTTCTTTCTCTTTGATACAGGATTCTAGTAAGAACTTTGATTTCTTGGAGAAGTCAACAGTAAACCTTCAGAGATCATGCTACCCTCTGTAAAAGTTTGCATTACAAAGCCATAACCTGTTATTTCCTACATATTTGGAAAACTCTAGAGAAGAACAGTGAGTGTAGTAGTTAAGAATGAGGAAGCAGATGCTGTACTTGGTGTGAAATTGTGTGTTTTCCATAAAGTAATTGACAAATTCCAGTGACAGAGTGGGTATTTTTCTAACAGCCTTTGACCAGGGAGGCCTCCCCCCCGAGGCCACCCACAGAGTGCATGCACTGCCAATGGGTATGCATGAACCAAATGTTAAGAGTCTATTGATGGATGTATATATACTCTGCTCTGGTTTCAGAATATGGAGAAATTAGGATGGGCATGATTTCTAAAATATCAAGGTAACCAACTTGATAGTACTACATGTATTACATCAGATGCTAGGGTAAAGTATCAATAAACAACCTGTTCAGCCACATGTTAACCCAATCATGAAACTAGATATAATATATCTACCAGTCCAAGTCATAACATGCACAGTTACAACCCACTACCTTGTGCCAGAATTCAACCTTGCTCAGTTCAGGGAACCTATATTTCATATTGTAAGCTGCATCTAAAACCTGTGGCTGGGGTGGTCCTTGGTCCAGTAGGGATTTTTTTTTTTTTTGGATTTTAACAAGCCTAGGCCTGGGTTGTGCAATCCTAGCCCATCTAAGGTAGCTCATAATTCTATTACCCAAATATAACCCCATATATACACATGTCCCTTTGGACTATTATTCTCCATTCTAAGCTGATGTTCTAGGCCATGTAGAAGGATCTTCTTTAATCTACCGCATGCCATGTGTGTCTTCCTTGTTTACTCCTCCTGGCTTCTTCTCCGGCCTTCCTCTTCCCAAGATGCTCTGTATCTCTCTAAAAAGCCTCCAAACCTTAGTCCCACGTATCTCTGTCTTTGCCCAATCTCCAGGCCTCAGCATTTATTTAACCAATCAGAGTCAATTAAGTAACAGACAGTAAACAGGACTAATTAATATTTAGAATGCTTAACACCACCCCATCATTCCCTTCCTTTTGTCTAATAAAAGGGATAAAAGGTACACATATAATGTTTAGCCTATTTTTATCAGGCAATCTTGAAGAAGAAAAAAAATCATCTATCTTGGTGTGTCTAAAGTTCTGAACCTAAATAATTTCTATCTATCATATTCTATATTCCTTTTAAATCTTAAATAACTGAACTTTAATTGAAATTTTATAGCTAGTATGTCCTCAACCCCATCAAAGACTTAAGAAGGGATAAAGTTATTATTTGATTAAAAAGGAAGCATGGAAGAGCGCTTCCAAAAAGAAAAATGACAGTTTGTTGCCTAGACAGTCCCAAAAATCTCTCCATGCTGTTGGAGCATCATCTTCAGGCTTCTGGCCAAGCATATCTCACAGACATAATTGTGCAGCAGGAAATAAGGATTTTCCCATTCTGTCTCTGCAGAATCAGGACATCAATTTACCTGCATTTAAGCTCTGGCCCATCTTTGGACTGAATATAGTCTGTTGAGAGAGCAAGGACATTTTTGTCCAGTAGGAATTATCTCCTAATGGGATATTTCTTTTTGATGTTCATTGTTTTCTTCCAAGTCAAATGGGAGCTGTCAGGAGTTGGCTGTCTTAAAGTCAAACAATTCTTAAAATAATATCTTTAAATGCCATTTTCTGTACATCTCTCAGGGTTTTGAAGACATATATTGACTTATAAATCTATCATCTTTGAACAAACAAACTGTAAAGTTCTATCAAAATTAATCTTATTTTTATCAATTTATAAAATTTTATACCAACGTATCAAAAGATAACCTTATTTTAAGAATAACAATAGTTTTAAGTTTTAGAGAAGATTCAATAATCTATCCTTATATCTTATCATTTCTATATTATATAGATATATTCCCCTTCTTTTTCTTTTTAAGTCCTTTTTCCCTATATAAGAGAAAAAGAAATAGAAAAGTCCTTGAGTCTAACCTATACCTTGTTTAATAAGACGATTTTACAATTTGTAACTAATCCCCCTAAACAACATCTATAACATATAAAATGACCAAAAATTCACCCACCCCATCTTTTGGGAATGGGGCGTTGCTCTCTTAAAATTGTTTCCTGCTGAACTGGGTCATAGAAAACCTGTTTGAGGACCCAAATAAAATAGAAAAAAATTGGTTAAGCAATTTAATAGTAATATTTGTTGTCCAGTCTCTATGTGCTCAGCAATTTGAATGTCCTGAGCAGTTTGTAGTCCATTGACCTTTGGATGGGAATGTTCAGGGCTTCATTGAAGTCCTGGCTGGAATAGTCTGTGAGCTGGACCATCTGGGCTTGTCTTGTCTTCCCTGGTGTTTGGTCCCTTTGCTCTGAAAATATAATTTCTCACAATTAACATATCTCTGTTTTTTCTTTCGAGACAGGATTTCTCTGTATGTCCTTGTCTTGGATTTACTTTGTAGACCAGGCTGACCTTGGGGAAGGTCAGAGATCCATTTGTCTTTGTCTCCCAAATGTTGGGATTAAAGGCATGCACCATCATACCCAACATTTCTCCCCTAGGGTCTAATATCTCTCTTGAAACCAGTTTTCCAGTGGGTGTCCCACATTTAAGGAGACTGGCTTGTGACCCCTTTCTCTTTATATCTTTAAAGTCTCTTATATCATATCTCAGCATTGTCAAACAACAAAAACATCCTTTTAATCTCACGCTATAGGAAAATCAAAGACATCTAAACAAAAATCAAGCAAAGAAACAGGAACATTCCAACCTGAAATCTAGTTTTGACTGTATATCCTTGGTGGGTCTTTCCCAGATACTCTTGATAAGTACCTAGTTTTCATCAGGCACCTGTGAATTCCCGCTGACATCTTTTGTATCGGGGTTAGGCCTCCTTCCTTCCCCATTGTTATTGTTAGCAGTTTAGCATTCCATCTGTAAATTCTCTCCCTTACAGATATCCTTAAGCATATCCTAGTCAAATCTTTCTCAAAAAGTATACATAGAACCAAAATTGTCAGTGTAAAAATTATCTGTATGTTAAGAGAAACAAACTCAATTGGAATCCAAACATATTGAGACATTATAAATTTCTCCATTTTTAATTTAGGTGGTTATTTCCGTTCTCAAGCTCTGTTTAGAAGGCAGCTGGTTATCTAGCATATAAAGAGAGCTAAGCTTCTACCTTTGCTGTAAGGCAGTAGCTTTTGTTAAGGGAGCGCCCCCGCTCTTTGGCTAGGAAGTTGTTTTTTATCCGGCCCTTTTATCCAGGCTGTAAGCATGGATTCTAATTGCTGTACATTGGTTGCCATATGTAGAAAAAAATTTAATTAAATTGTTTAACCAGTATTTATATTATATTCAATTGGTTTGACGGTGTCAATCCTTAACCCGCCATTATAAATGAATACACACAGACACCGGGTAGATTTTAACAAGCCTAGCCCTGGGTTGTGCAATCCTAGCCCATCTAAGGTAGCTCATAATTCTATTACCCAAATATACCCCATATATACATACGTCCCTTTGGACTATTATTCTCCACACTAAGCTGATGTTCCAGCCCACATGGAAGGATCTTCTTTAATCTACCCCCATGGCGTGTCTTCCTTGTTTGCTCCTCCTGGCTTCTCCCCAGTAGGGAAAATTTTACTGTGCTTTTGATAAATGGATGGGAGGTGCCTACCACTCTTCTCAAAATGATTTTGAGTTCATAGATACTGTTATCAGCCTAAATAGCAAAGATAAACTCTGTAGTGGTTGGTGGATGCTAGAAAAAATTCACACCAATTAAAGTGCTGAGAATAGCTGAGTAGTATTCCATTGTGTAAATGTACCACAGTTTGTTTTTTATCCATTCTTTAGCAAAGGGTCATCTGGGTTTTTTCCAGTTTCTAGCTATTACAAATAAAGCTACTATGAACATAGTTGAGGAGATGTCCTTGTAGTTTGGTGAAGAATCTTCTCAGTTATCAGAAACAAGGAAATCATTCAATTTGCTTCCAAATGGATGGAACTAGAAAAGCTCATCCTAGTGAGCTAACCCAGACCCAGAAAGATACACATGGCATGTATTCACTTATAACTGGATTTTAGCCATACAAGATAACCATCCTACAATCAACAGACCCAAAGGAACAGGAACATGAAATTTGTTACCTGTTAGTGGGACACTTTGTTCTAGTGGAGCCGCCATGTTCTAACTAAGAGGAAGTTCTTAGCCTTCATGTGACTAATGAACTGAGGGGGGGATGATACTTGGAGGCACCCCACACTGGAGGAGTAGGATAGGTGTGAGAAGATGTAAAGGGTGGGTGAGTGGGACTGGGAAGGAAGGATGGAGGAAGGGTGTAGCCAAAGCTTTTTAATTATCCAGTATATATATTCTGCTTTATTTTACTGTACTTAATTTATTGACCTTACTACATCTACTTCCCTTCCACCCCTTGTTCCCTTCAACCCCCCCAACCCTAGGTCGGAGAGAAAGAAGGTTAGAGGGAGAAGGGACATAAGTCTCTTAGAGCTACTTCCTGCTGCTGTCTTCTGGTTTGCTGGTTTCCTAGTTCAATGGTTTGCTGGTTTGCTGGACTTCTAATGAGACTGGTAATACCCCCAAAGGATCCAATGACCCTAATCAGCAGGAAGAATAAGCAGCAGTTTTGGGGAGCACCAGCAACTGGAAGAGCAGCAACCACTTTCTTTTTTTTATTATAATGTTTGTTTATTACATCAAGTTACATCTCCATCATAGTGCCCTCTTTCCACCCCACCCAGTTCCACCCTCCCACCCTCTCCTCCCTCTCCTACCCATCCCACTCCTCCAATGTGGAGTGTTCCTACATATCAGCCCCTCTCAGTTCAACAGTCACATGAGGGCTAAGAGCTTCCTCTTGCACTGGGGGCCTACATGGTAGCACCCCTAGGGCAAGTTGTCCCATTTATAGGTAACAAAGTCTATGTTCCTGATTTTTGGTGTGTTAGTTGTAGGATAGATATCCTGTACTATATGGCTAAAATCCAATTATAAGTGAGTAGATACCATGTGCATCTTTCTGAGTTTGGGTTAGCTCACTCAGGATGAACTTCTACCTTGTAACCCTTTCTCTTCTTTACAGAGCTTTCTCCTACTTCTTTAGAGGAGCCTTTTCTCTTACTTCTCTGTAAAGCCCATTCTCCTTTACTTCTTTGTGGAGCTTATTTCTTTGTGGAGCTCCTTCTCTCTTTTCTCTTTGTAGTCCCCTTCTCCTTGGGGCTCTGGCATTTTCCCATCCTTTGTAGAGCCTCCTTCTCCTCGGGCTCTGACTCTTTATTTTTGTCTCCCAAGTCCTCAGAATTAAACTTGCTCAGATGATTAAGCCACGCCCCTGCTAGCTCACGAGACCATTAATACTTTACACCTGTGTTTTAAGCAGCCTCACACCTGGGATTAAACAAAAACATTCTCGCAATTGGTTTTAATAAACTCCTACCACAGGAGGAGGCTGTGATGGAGACATAACTTGAATTAATAAATAAATGTTAAAAAAGTACAAAAACAACAACAAAAAAAAACACAAATAAAGTGCTGAGAATAAAAATTGTGACTGTGTTATGGGCACCTGATGGTCAAAAAATAATTTTAAAATATGAAACCTATTCATGATTGAGGGAATTTTGCAAAGAGCTGTCAGATGAACATAAGAGCCTGAGGGAAAGAATAAAGTGTTAGCAAATGGCTACATTCTACTGATTGTGACATGAACTTCAGACATCAGGAAGTAGATTTGACTCTGGTGACTTATGACCTCACAGAAGACTAGTCACTGCATGAAAAATAGGAAAAAACGTGTATCTGTGACTACCATAATGGTACTGAGGTCATTGACATTCCCTGAGGGATCAGGATCATGGGGCTCTTATCTAAGATTTCAAATCTTCTTCCTCCTGCAGACCATCTCTGCTTCACTTTGGGTGTGGTCTGATGAACTATATAGGTGGCAGAAAATTAACTGAAGGCAGGATTTGAGTGAAACAGCTCTCCTCAGTCTGTATCCACACTGTGGTGGGATTTTTCAGAGATGCGACTATCTTTGATTCAACCACACCCCTGTAAGTATTCCCTTACTTATGGTCCTCGAAGCCTAATGAGTTCATAGTTTTACACCAATTGCCATTTGTATAGAACACCTTCTTTGTTGTCATGCAGTATTTACAGCATTCTAATCTTTGATGCATAAGGGAACTGTACAGGATATTTTGAACAGTGGTTCTCAAAAAGGTTTGCCTTCTTTGTTCCAGAGATATATGACAAATGTAGAAAGTGTGTTTTCTTGATTGAAGTGAGGAGAGAAGGTGAGTGCTGTGTTACTGACTTCTAGTATCTCAAAACTATAGGTATGTTCACACAGCATCCAATTCCACAGGACAACTCCAGAGCAAGGAATGATCTATCTCAAAAAGGCTGTGCTGCTTAAATTGAGAACTGTTGCTGGAATGAGACCACTGGGTCTATGGCTCTAATTTGCCACAAGTCCTGACTCACACAAATAACACTTTCAGGTTCTGAGGCACCGTGAACTGCCTGACTTGAGTCAACCTAATGAAACTGCCAATACTCAGCTAAGGTAGACAATACTAGCAAGTATGTGCTTACTAGGGCTTTGGGAATTTGGTTCAATCCTAATAAATTTGTAAATAAAAAATTGTATGCTATAGTAGCTAGTTATTTGCCTATACATTCTTATGTTTTCAAGAAAATAAATTAGTGAGAATTATGGGACTTATCTTAGGAAATGTGAAAAAACAGTAGGGAATTTAGACCTTGTATATCTCTCCATTGATTAATTATAGGGCTCTGTGTGTGTGTGTGTGTGTGTGTGTGTGTGTGTGTGTGTGTGTGTATGTGTGTGTTCATTAAGTGTCAAATAAACTCAGAGATGAGCACCATGTCTTTGAAAGATTAAAGGCATTATAAATTCTGAAAATATTTTAATTAATTAAATATTTCATTTAATGTATTTTTTGTTTAGTTAATTTGTCCACTACACATTTTGTGAAATATTTTCTTACTTGGCTACTTGAGTGTAGGTATTTTCTACACATAAATATTTTCAGAATTCTCTAGTTTAATTTTGGACTATTTTTTTAAGTGAACATAAACATTTAATAACAACATGGAGCATACAGCTGAAATAATATAAAAGAGTCAGTACTGGCATTTAATGTCCTGACAGCTTAATTCTTAGTTGCTTGGATTATATTTGTCTTCATGTGGATACACCAAAATGAACTCTGTTCATCAAATGAACTGTTGTCATCTCTGGGTTCTTGCTTAGTTGATACAATTATTTTTTATTTAGAAACTATAATAATATAGTTTAATATTATGTTATATTTTCTGTCATTAAGAGATGTTTCTGATGTTTTTGCAATATTTACAACATTTGCATTGTTTCAATAAACTGTAATAGATGGCTTTTGTCAAAATAACAGATTTTGGAAGACTGAAGCAGAAAGAATGTGGGTGTCAGGGCCAGGCAGGGCTATGTAGGGAGATCCCATCTCACGAAACCAAATTTCCACATATTTTCTCAGTTTTCATTTTTTAAATTGAAGTTACATTTATTTTCTTTTTGTCTTTTACTTTTCAGGTTGTAATATAATTTTGTTACTTCTCCCTTCTCTTCCTTCCCTTTAAGTTCTCCCATACAACCCCTTCTTGTTCCCTTTCAAGTTTATTATCTAGTATAATATTTAAACTTTAGTTATATCAAATTAAACATACCTAACATGAAAAGTTTGAAATTGGGTTGGCAGGATACTTTGATATAACTTTTTGGTTGTTTTTGTTTTTTATTTTTTGTCCTTTTACAGAATTGATGATAAAAATAATCCTTTATACAAGTTGAATTTTTCCAGTGTCTCTTTATGCAATATTGCTTAAGGTCTATAGAACTGTATGATTTCCACCTTTCCCAATATGTTTCTTGTTATTTAGAATTCATTTTTATGCCTTATGCTTTTATTTAATTACTTAGGTCTGCAAGCTACATTTTCTTGCTAACTCTTGTCTATATATTCTATCATATAGATATTCGTATTAAATTAAATCTTATAATAATTTCAATGTTCAAATAATTTGCACTAAGTTTACTTCTGGGTCAGCATAATCAAGCATACACTTTAGACAATATGATCTTTGTTTGTATTTCTACATTAGATGTCTCAACTCTCCTTCCATTTCTTCATTTTCTGCTTGGACATCAGGTTATTTTGCTTCATTGTTTTCATTTCTTTACTTTCTTTTATTTCTTTATCTTTCAATTTTTAAAAAGAATTTCATGCATGAGCTTTGTATTTATATAATTTCTACCCTTTCCTGAATCACATCCAATACTTCCTGTAGCCTTCCATCTCTCTCAAACTTGTGACTTCTTCTTCTAAGATAATTGTTACCATGAATGTTGAGGTCATGTATTGTTATACATGTTTAGAACTAGTCATTTGAAACTGGATAACCTGCCAGAGAAATCTTCCATAGAGAAAAATAATTCTTCCTCTCTCAGCAGTCACTGATTGCTTGCACTTCATCTATATGGGGGAGGGGCGGCCGCATAGGGTTTGTGAAATTTCCTCCTCCATGTTGGAATATTAGCTGATATATATCATCAACAGGTCTTGTTTCAGCAACCATGTTGTTGAGAGTTCATGGGGGCAGCATCCCTTTCTTTTTTTTTTTTATTAAATACTTTATTTTTTTTCTTCAAGTTACATCTCAGTCACAAACCCTTCCCTATTCCCCCTTCCTGTCCCACCCTTCCACCCTCTTCCCCCCAACAGCTTCCCCTTTCAGTCCAACAAATGGTTCCTTCTCTAATAACAGTAAATACTATACAAAACAACAGAAGTAAATATGCCACATTTATGAGAGTTAAATGGCCCAGTATACCTTCCCAATGTCTAGTTCATACATATTTGGCCCCTGACTTTAACTTTCTACCATCTAACCATCTCCATGAATTTAAAGTTCTATAACTGACTTAGCTTTCATACTAACTTGCATCACTATTATAACCATCTTCTTAGATCTAGAATGCCCTCTTGATTCCTAAACAACTCAAAATTTAACTATGAAACTCAAGCTGTCTATTCTTCAACCACCTCAGAGACCTGAGAGGGATAAATATATCTGATTATATAGGAAGTGCAGGGCCTGCAGCTTTCAATACTAAGAAATGACAAACCAGTGACTGCCTGGACAGTTCCCCTTTTCTCTCCACACATTCCAGCATCAGTCTTCAGCCTTTTGGTCCTGTTTCTCTGACAGACATTGATTGTAGAGCAGGAATAATTTTGGACTTTTCAAGTTACATTTATAAACATCTCTGTAAAATTTAGTTCATAAAGGTTTGTAATTTGTTGGGTCTTTTCATTTTCTTGGATATGTATAGTGCGCATATTTTTGTGTATGTGTGCCATGGAGAATGTTTTTGAGATAGTGAAAGTTGCTCTACAAAGCTCTTTGACCTTATTTATAGAGGTAGGGTCTCTCAATCAAACGCAAAGATGACCATTATGGTCAGTCATGCCATCAAGTCAGTACTTGAGTTCTAAGTCCTCACCCATGTATGTGCAATTATAGGCCAACTGGATTACCACACAGTCCAGGCATTCATTTGGAATCTGGAAATTCAAGTTCCAGCCTTCACACTTTCTTGCCAAGCACTTTAAGCATGAAGCTATCTCCCCAGTCCAAGACTCACATTTAAATGGAGAAGGACTTTATAGTAGTACCATTGAAGTATAAGACTCCTCTTTATAGTGGCAGTTGGTATTTTTCCTCTTGAAATGACACCCTACTGATTTTTTTTAGGTTTATTTTTGTTAAAAGTACATTGATAATAAAACCAGCACATATCATTGTCACAAACTTTAAAAGTGGATGTCGTCAGAGCAGAAGTCCTAGAACTTCCCATCATGTCATCAAATGCAAGTAGTTGACCTAAATTTCCATAATAGAAGTGTTTTTTTTTGTTTTTGTTTTTGTTTTTTTACCTCGGTGCAAACATACCAAGCTGTGCAACAGAGGACACTGTGCCTAAACAAGGTTTCACTACACAGTGTGACTCTTGTGCTTCACAGGAATAGATTGTCTCTGTGATTTCATTCTTTACAGCAGGGGCACTTGTGGCGCTGCTGCTGTCAAGCTTGCTCATGTGGGAGAGTATGGCCTCTGTGCCTAAGTGTACCATGGAAGATGGAGGCTGCGACAAGGTCCTCAAGAACATTTTTAATGTGACAAGCATCACATCTGAAAACATCAACCACCTCGCCTCAGAAACATTAAATGAATTTGTAAGTACCTCACTTACTTCTGACTTATTCATGAAAACGTCCCTGTGTCAAAAACTGGGGGCACTACAGGTTAAATGGGAAGATATCATGAACTAAAATCCAAATAGTACATATTCACAAGCACAAGAAAGCATTAGCCACTAAAAGAATCAAATTGGATGAATCCCTTAAATTGAAAGAATTAACATTACAAATGTCAGGAGGAGACAACAACAATAATAGCTTTTTCAAAACCCCCAAATCTGGGAGCCATTGTTTAAAGAATTTGAGGACATGAGTTTACCACTATAACATGAGAACTGGATTAGAAACATAAACAGACTTTCTCTTCCTGGTGAATGTACTTTGAAGGCTCAATCTTATCTGCTCTAAGCCAGTCCAGTAGGCAAAAACAGATGAGGACTTTAGCATCAAAGAGTGAGCACAAGACCATCATAAGTACAAAAAACATATATTAATATTTTCCACTGTAGTAGTTGTTTCATTTTGGCTCATTCTCCATTCCTAACTGGAAAGCTTTCATCTTAATATCCCCCACATCTGACAGAGGATTAATATCCAAAATCTACAAAGAACTCAAGAAATTAAATGCCAAGAAACCAAATAATCCAATTAAAAGATGGGGAACAGAGCTAAATAGAGAATTCACAAAGGAGGAATCCCTAATGGCTGAGAGAGACACTTGAAGAAATAAATGCTCAACACCCTTAATCATCAGAGAAATGCAA
This sequence comes from Lophiomys imhausi, assembly GCA_907164525.1. Classification (NCBI taxonomy): domain Eukaryota; kingdom Metazoa; phylum Chordata; class Mammalia; order Rodentia; family Muridae; genus Lophiomys; species Lophiomys imhausi. The sequence goes on from CAJQZJ010013043.1 coordinate 1,075,494, forward strand.
CTCAAGACAACTCTGAGATTCCATCTCACACCTGTAAGAATGGCTAAGATCAAAAGCTCAAATGACAGCACATGCTGGTGAGGGTGTGGAGAAAGGGGTACCCTACTCCATTGCTGGTGGGAGTGCAGGCTTGTGCATCCACTATGGAGGTCAGTCTGGTGATATCTTAGAAAACTTGAAATAGCTTTGCCTCAGGACCCAGCCATACCACTTCTGGGTATACACCCAAATGACTCCTCACCAAATCACAAGGAAGTTTCCTCATCTATGTTCATAGCACCCTTATTTGTAATAGCTAGAAACTGGAAAAAACCCAGATGTCCCTCAACCAAAGAATGGATTAAAAAACTGTGGTACATCTACACAGTGGAATATTACTCAGCTATCAGAAACAATGAAATTATGCAATTTGTAACCAAATGGATGGAACTAGAGAAGCTCATCCTGAGTGAGCTAACCCAGACTCAGCAGGATGCACATGGCATCTATTCACTTATAGTTGGATTTTAGATATATAGTGCAGGATATCTATACTACAACCAACGCACCAAAGGGAACATGGACATAGGCTTTTGTTTGTTTGTTTGTTTGTTTTTTAGTTTTCTCTCCCTGGCTATGAGACACTTTTCACTGGTGGTACTGCCTTATAGGCCCCCAGTGTATGAGGAGGCTCTTGGCCCTCAAATGACTGCTGAACTGGGGCGGGGGACTTTTATGTAGGGACACTCCACTCCAGAGGAGTGGGATGGAAGAGTTAGGAGGTAGAGGGTGGGAGGGCAGGGCTGGGAAGGGAGGAAAGAGGACAATATGATGGAGCTGTAACTTGAAGCAACAAATAAATAAATTAAAAAAAAAAACAACTAAAGAAACACTCACAATTTAGCTAATTATTACATTTAAATAATAAATGTGGCAAATAATATATAGGAACATCCAATATTTAAATACTAATTAATATGTAAATATTAAATTATATTTTTACACTTAATTTTTCATTGTATAATGTTTTTATGATATACTTTGATACTGTTACAATCAACACAATTGCATTCTCAAATGTTCATTAACTCGATATATTCAATGTATATAGATCCAGTGCTAATATAAAATATATATATAATTTTATAACATAATTAAAAGAAGTGTATCAATTTGCTCTCATAGGAATGAAGGGTTTGAAGACGTGTTTGTGTGTGTGTGTGTGTGTGTGTGTGTGTGTGTGTATTGGACATTGGTCTCTAATCCTAGAGAATGATAATCATTAAAATAATGTTTTGTAAATTTGATATTTTAGCGCTACCTTAACAAATAGTAACTTTAATGAGAGTAAGAAATCAGAACTATAAAGTTGTGAAGACATGAGAAGCTAAAAGTTTAGATGAGAAAATTAGATTATATCTCCAAAGGAAAGAAGTAAATAGACCAAAGTTCTCTTTTTTTAATTTCTTAATTTAGAAATTTGATATACTCCTGACATCGCAACATGGATAGAGTAAGTTTCACAAGGTCCCAATCCCTACAGGAAGAGTTATAAGCAATTAATGTCTTCCAATAGATGGAGAACCATCATTCTTTGGGGAGAAGCTCCTTCATATGTTGTCCAATCCCAAGTGGTTATTCACAAACACATGTACATATGAACAACACTAAATGGACTTAGGTGGTCATATTTACACACACACATACATATATATTTGCATATATGTATGTGTGTATGTATAACAATAATAAAAAAAGAGATCATAAAGTTGAGAGGGAGGGGGGATCTAAGGGGACTTGCAGGGAGGACAGTATGGAGTAGGAATTATGTAATTACAGTGCTCATAGGTGAAATCCTCCAAAAACTAATAAAATAAATATTTTAAGCAATTACAGAAAAATCATTTACTCAATTCCAAAACCCCAACTAACTGATTTTTTAAAATCATTTCCAGGATACACAATATGATCCACACCAGAAATTGCAGAACAGGCCTGCCATGACTTGCCACACTTCATCCCCTTCTATCCCAAACAACAAAAAGAAAGCTGAAAAAATGCAGGTGAGTTCTGAAAACAGGTTCTATCTAGACACTGTAACCACACTTTTGGGAATGTGGAAAAAGGAGGAGTAACATACAAAAAGTATACTCTACAGCTAATAAAGCACACGTAAAATAGGATTTAGAGTAACTTTAAAGCATATCAATGAATTGTTTATAAAATGTTCCCTATTTTAAATTCAACCTTACCATTAGGATTAAACCTATAGTTATGTAGGAGACTGAATTGATATGTATTTTCATTGTTAAAATTACTCTCACTTCATGCATAATGAAAAGCAAGGAAAGTTGCAATTTTTACTGTTACTAAAGCACTTCCTTGGGAAACTTTGTACACTACTGACTATGACATCAACTTTTCTGGACTTGGAAGATGTTTCTTGTTGCTCCTCTGCCCACTTCTTCACTCTTATCAGACACCATTCTCTGGGGTCTTTACATGGAGATCCAGTAAAATACTATACATGTTTCATGAGGTTCAAATACGGCCTCCCATAAGGAAGCAAACAGTGCTAGTGTGTTTTTACTATAGTTTGCTCATCTGATAACCTACCTCCCCATAACCAATATCAACATGATCTAAAATAGCTATTATAATATATGTGCATGTGGCACACAATGTAATCTGTTCTCCTTGATGATTTACTGGACCAGTATTCTATATATCTGCTGTGCACAGTAGCAATTTTAAAACATAACAAAAAGTAAAGGAAGCGAGAACATCTGCTGACACCCTATCCATGGCCAGACACTTCACAAACCACTGTATCAATATTACTTCAATTAATCATCAAAAACTTCATAAACCATGAAGACTATACTAGTTATCACATGCAATTCAATCCACAGTTGTGCACTTATTTTAATGTGATGCCCAATTGCTTTTGCTTAGCCTGTGGTCCTTCTGAATGTGACAATGAGGATGCTGGCTTCCTGGAAAAAACCTTCTGCACCATGTAGAAAGCAACATGGATGATCTTGATGGAACTCCTTATGCTATTATATCAAAAGTTAACTTGATTGAAAGACAAATAAAAACAGTCACAAAAAATCTTCAGGATGTTAAGACTGTACTCAGCCAGGTGAGTTGTGTCTTTAAACTTTACTGGTTTTCCTCATATGAAAGCTGTACCATCTATAATGAACATGAGCTGTTAGACTAATTTTCTGTCTATCACAATAAAATTTAGGCAGGTAACCTCATAGACCTTCTTGGGACTAAAGGGTTTGTGCCAACTCAAACATTCTCAAAAATGTTTCACTCAGCACCCCTCAACACAGATATCTCAAGAAATATTAATAATTACCAGACATAACCTGCACAGTGACTTTCCTGGGAAGAGCCCATGTGTCCTGACTATTTCAGCACATCTTATCATAATCATCCTTAAACTGGAAGCATTTTAACTCACCAGGTGCAATCCTCACTTTGCTGTAGCTTCATGTCCATGATTTATGGAAAATAAATATTGTTGAAAGGAAGGAAATAAAAATTATATACTGAGAAAACTAATACAGTCCAAATGGCACCTCAGAGATAGCACTGAGAACATAGAGAAGCTCCTCATGATAGAACTGGTTCTAGACCTTCCATTGTCCTTTGATTGAAACCATGTTGCTAGTCAAGCATCAATTACGTCTACTCCTACAAAGATACACTTCATCTGGGATCAACTATTTTACATGAAGAGGAAAATGGGAAAAATGGGAGTGGGGCTTTAATCAAAGCTGTGAAAGGAAAATAAAGAAAGCGAGTGGGAAACTATATGCATGATTCTTCTGTCTAGTGTTTAGATAACAAACAGCTTTATAGTACCCTGGTCGGCATACATGAAACACATGGTTTTGCTTAAAATTTACATTCATAATTTTCCTAAAAACATTATTCAACATCTAAAATTATTAAGGACCAACAAATATTAATAATATAAAAAATAACTGGTTGAATATTATTTTGTGACTAGGTTCATCCTGAACTTAAGGAAAGTGAAGACTACCCTTCCTGGTCAGGAGAACCATATGTACAGCAGTCTCAAAGAGGAACCAATATTTTTGGCTTGCATAACCTGTTCTCCTGCTTGTACAGTGATGCACAAAAGATTTCTGATTATGTCAACATCATGAAATACCAATTTGTGCCTAGGAAATGAAAATCTCTCATCCTTCCTGTCTATTTCTGGGAGAGTCTATGCTGATCCAATCGTTAAAAGAAACTTTAATTTTTTTTGTGTTCCAATATGTGATTGAATGTAAAGGATCACTTTTTTAAATTTTTATTTTTAATTAAAATATAATTTTATCATTTTTCCTTTCTCTCTACTCCATCCAAATGACTCCTTATCCCTTGCCTCACTCTCCTCTTTGTATTTGATTATTATTATACATACATGGAATGTATTGTTGCTACATATATGTATATGTAAATGAATACATATATAAATATAGCCTGTTAATTCCAAATTTGGTTGCTTGTATGTATGTTTTAGTGCTGACCACAAAATATTGCATAACCAATTAGAGGGCTTATTCTTTAGGAAGACTAATTCTACCTCTTTCAGTGGCCATTCCCCATGCTATGCCAAAATGTTCCAGGCCATGTGGAATGAGGTTCTTTTCTCTAACCCATGGCATGTGTCCTCCTTCCTGCTCTTGGCTTCTTCTCCTTCTTCTGGAGGCTTCTTCTACCCACTAAGCTCTCTGCTTTAGAAGATCGAGCACCTGGGGGAGCCAAGAAGGTGGCAAACTGCACAGATGTATTTTGAATGTGGGAGAGAAGAGCCATAGAAAACACAGAGTTGTTGGACACTGTGCAAAAACCGGAGGGTCTGATCCCTCCGGGAACACTCACAGCTCCCAAGGGACTGTTAAAAGTCCCAGGGCAAAGCTCTCCCCGCATCTCTCGCAGACACGGAAGCCACTAAATCCGGGATTCAGGAACTCCCATTTGGAGAGGTGCCTGGTAAGATCGATCCCAACACACAGCAGGCAGAATCAAAGGCCACATGGTGATCACCCACTAGCCTACTGGGCTTCTCACACCTCAGGAAGACCTTATAACTACTTAGGAAACTTTGCAGAATAGTTGAAGTCTTAACAAGGAAGAAACAGGGCGCTCGGCGGGTGATCCACAGCCGCTCAAGCCGGAGAGGGAGGCCGGCGGGCAGAGCAGTCGGGGTGGGAAGCGGGCACAGGCGGGTGGGGCTGAAGCCCAGCGCACCCATGGCAAAGCAGCTAGGGAGTGAGGCCAGCTCAGGCGGCGGGAGGGGCCGAAGCTCCGCCCACCCACTGCAGAGCAGATAGAAGGGAAGCGGCCAGGCCTGTGGCGGAGAAGACTAGTGGGTAACCAGAAGCCAGGGGACCATAGCTGTATTCTGGTAAACCCACACATATTAGGTGTGGATCCGGGCACTGTCAGCCTCTGTGACGACAAACAAAGCCCACAAAATCTGTTCCTGGGCAAACAGGTCCATACCATCAGAACCATTACAGGCTGATCACTCAGTGTGCAAAATAGAGAAGTCTGAACTGGGAGCAGTGAAACAATCCCAGGCCATTACTCACTACCTGGGAATAGGCTGCACCAGCTCACAGCGCTTCAGGCTATTAAAACCACAGTGACCCTGAGATCCCCCTGTAAGCAACGACAGATAGCCAAGCAATTCAACTCCTTCACCAAAGCATCTGCTATGGATCCAAGCACAGAAAACGACAAGAACAGACAGCTAAACACACCCACATGGCCAAAGCTCCAAGAAAAAATAGAAATCAAGGAAATATGACTCCAACAAAGCAGAATTATCCTAGCTCATCCAATACGGATGACCTCACACCAACACTAACACATGAAAATGATGACAATTCTGCATTATGGAAAGTGATAGAGTCCCTTCAAGAAGAACTTAAATCTATGAAGGAATTCAAAGAAGCCACAATTCTACAAGACAAAACAAGGAATAACATCATTAAAGAACCCCAAGCCAAGGTAACAGAACTTGAACAGGAAAAGGACAAAGCAATAAAAGATTTTCAGACAAAAACAAGCAAGCTGGAGAAGGAAATGTACAAAACGAACAATACCATGCAAGACATGAAAATAGAAATAGAAACAATAAAGAAAACACAGTCAGAGTTAAAAGAGGAAGTGGAGAACCAAGGGAAGAGAACAAGAACTACGGATGTAAGTATCAACAATAGGATGCAAGAGATGGAAGACAGGATCTCAGGCATGGAAGATTCGACGGAAGAAATCAATACAATATCCAAAGAAAATGAGAAGGCTAAAAAATCTGTCACCCACAACATCCAAGAAATCAAGGACTCAATGAAAAGACGGAACCTAAGAATCATGGGCATAGAGGAAAGAGAAGACTTCTGACACCAAGGTCCAGGAAATATCTTCAACAAAATCATAGAAGAAAACTTCCCAAACCTAAAGAAAGCGATGCCAGTAAAAATCCAAGAGGCATACAGAACACCAAACAGATTAGATCAGAAAAGAAACTCCTCTGGCCACATAATAATAGAATCTCCAAATGTAGAGAACAAAGAAAGGATATTAAAAGCTGTAAGAGAAAAAGGCCAAGTCACATACAATGGCAGACCCATGAGAATTACACCTGACTTCTCCTCAGAAACTTTAAAAGCTAGAAGGGCCTGGACAGATATCCTACAAGTCCTGAGAGATCATAGGTGCCCAGCCAGACTACTATACCCAGCAAAACTCTCTATCAACATAGATGGAGAAAACAAGATATTCCATGACAAAACCAAATTTAAACAATATCTACCCACAAACCCAGCCCTACAGAAAATCCTAGAAGGAAAATTCCATCCCAGAGAAGAAAACTTCACCCAAGAAAACAAAGGGAATAGAAAACCCCTCAGCAACTAAACCAAAAGAGGCACAGGACCATCACCTATACGAAAATAATGGGAAACAACAACCCCAGGTCACTAATATCCATCAACATCAATGGACTCAACTCCCCAATAAAAAGGCACAGGTTTACAGAGTGGATCCGCAAGCAAGACCCGTCCTTTTGCTGCATACAAGAACACATCTAACTACCAGAGATAGACACTACCTCAGGGTAAAGGGCTGGGAAAAGGTTTTCCAAGCAAATGGACACAGGAAGCAAGCTGGAGTAGAAATCCTAATATCAAACAAAACAGACTTCCAACTGAAGTTAATGAAAAAAGACAAAGAAAGGCATTATATACTCATTAAAGGGAATATTCATCAAGAGGAAATCTCAATACTGAACATCTATGCCCCAAATACAAAGGCACCTACTTTTGTAAAAGAAACACTTTTAAATCTTAAATCGCATGTCGATCACAACACATTAGTAGTGGGAGACTTCAACACCCCACTCACAACAATGGACAGATCATCAAGACTGAGGCCAAACAGAGAAATATTGAGTCTAACAGAGATCATGAACAAATGGACCTAACAGACATCTACAGAACATTTCACCCAAACACAAAGGAATACACCTTTTTCTCAGCACCCCACGGAACCTTCTCCAAAATCGACCACATAGTTGCACACAAAGATAATCTCAATAGATACAAGAAAATTGAAATAACACCTTGTATCTTATCAGACCACCACGGAATAAAGCTGGTCTTCAACAGCAAAAGAATCAACAGAAAGCCTACACACACACGGAAATTAACAGCTCCTTACTGGATGACCACTGGGTCAGGGAAGAAATAAAGAAGGAAATCAAAGACTTCTTAAAATCCAACGACAATGAAGAAACAACATACCCAAACCTATCAGATACAATAAAAGCTGTGCTACGAGGAAAGTTCATAGCACTAAGTGCATTCAAAAAGAAAATTGTGACAGCTCATATTATTGAATTAACAGCTAAGCTGGGTGAATTGGAAAAAAAAGAAGCAAACACACCCAAGAGGAGCAGAAGGCAGGAAATCATCAAATTTAGGGCTGAAATCAACAACTTAGAATCAAAAAGAACTATACAAAGAATCAATGAAACCAAGAGTTGGTTCTTCGAGAAAATCAACAAAATAGACAGACCCCTAGCCAAGTTAACTAAAAGGCAAGGGAAAGAACCCAAATCAACAAATTAAGAAATGAAAAGGGAGAAATAACAGCAGACATTGAGGAGATACAGAAAATATTCGGGTCCTACTTTAAAAATCTATACTCCACCAAATTTGAAAATCTAAGTGAAATGGACAATTTCCTCGATAAATTCCACCTACCAAAAGTAAATCAAAATCAGATTAACAGGTTAAACAGCCCAATAACCCCTAAGGAAATAGAAACAGTCATTAATAATCTCCCAACCAAAAAAACCCCGGGGCCAGATGGCTTTAGCACGGAATTCTACTGGACTTTCAAAGAGGAACTAACACCATTACTCTCCATACTCATCCACCACATAGAAACAGAAAGACACTGCCAAACTCATTGTATGAGGCCACTGTCATTCAGATTCCTAAACCACACAAAGACCCAACAAAGAAAGAGAACTTCAGACCAATCTCCCTCATGAACATAGATGCAAAGATACTTAATAAAATACTAGCAAACCGAATTCAAGAACACATAAAAAATATCACACATCATGATCAAGTAGGCTTCATCCCAGGAATGCAGGGATGGTTCAATATATGAAAGTCTATCAATGTAATTCACCATATAAACAAGATGAAAGAAAAAAACCACATGATAACCTCACTAGATGCAGAAAAAGCATTTGACAAAATCCAACACCCCTTCATGCTAAAAGTTCTGGAGAAAACGGGAATACAAGGACCATACCTAGAAATAATAAAGGCAATATACATCAAGCCAGTGTCCAACATCAAATTAAATGGAGAGAAGCTTGAAGCATTTCCTCTAAACTCAGGGACAAGACAAGGATGTCCACTTTCACCATATCTCTTCAATATAGTACTTGAAGTTCTTGCTAGAGCAATAAGAAAACTAAAGGAAATCAAAGGGATAAACATTGGAAATGAAGAAGTCAAATTATCCCTATTCGCAGATGATATGTTAGTATACATAAGCGACTCCAAAAACTCCACCAAAGAACTCTTACCGCTGATAAACAACTTCAGCAAGGTGGCTGGATACAAAATTAACTCAAAAAAATCAGAAGCCCTTCTTTATACAACAAACAAGCATACCAAGAAAGAAAGAAGGGAAACAACCCCTTCACAATAGCCACAAACAACATAAAATACCTGGGGGTAACTCTAACCAATCAGGTAAAGGACCTATACAACAAGAACTTCAAGCCCCTGAAGAAAGAAACGGAAGAGGCATTTAGAAGAAGGAAAGATCTCCCATGCTCATGGATAGGTAGGATCAACATAATAAAAATGGCTATTCTACCAAAAGCAATATATACATTCAATGCAATTCCTATCAAAATACCAACACAATTATTATAGACCTGGAAAAAGCTATACTCAACTTCATATGGAACAACAAAAAGCCCAGAATAGCTAAATCAATACTGTACAATAAAAAAGCATCTGAAAGTATCACCATCCCAGATTTCAAGCTGTACTACAGAGCAATAATAATAAAAACAGCATGGTACTGGTATAGAAACAGACCAGTGGATCAA
>CAJQZJ010013043.1:1095148-1136119 GCA_907164525.1 Lophiomys imhausi
ACCTTAAATAAGGCTTCATGCTTTCTTCTCTGTGGGAGACCCCAGCCGTCTGCAGGCCAACTTACTTCTTTTGAATCAGGAACTCAGCTGCTCTGCCTCAGTCCTTAAAGCCAGGCACAGTTTCCCCTAGGCCACTGATCGGACAGATCAAACCCCTCCAGGCAAAAGCTGAGCCACAGGGTCCAGTTTGTGGCCTTTTGGTGTCTTGTTCAGGCTTTCTTTGCTCACCGGCTTCTTTCTGCTTCAGGGAGAGAGCTGGCCATCAATGGCCAGCCCTTTTTTTTAGCAGGACTCTTGGAGCTCTCTAGCATCAGGGGCCTCTTCTTCTTTTGGGCTCCATGCACTGTCCTTAAATAGGAGGAACTCTGTTTCAGCTTAATTTGGGCTCCGCCCACTTAGCAGCTGAAAACAATGTCAGGCCAGATACTTTGTTTCTTCAAGTCTATTGAGTCTTTCCTGTTTTTCCTGACTTCAACCTTGTTTTTCAGTCTATTAAGTCTTTCCTGTTTTTCCGGACTTCATGTTGATAATGCTCTTCATGCCCCGAATTAAGAGACAGTATCAGAAACCCCTATATATTTTCTAAATCTATTTTATCTAACCCCTACAGTACTTATATAAAAAAAAAAGAAAAAAAAAAAAAAGAAGTTCGAGCACCTTAGTCCCGCCTGTCTCTGTCTTTGCCCAGTCTCAGGCCTCAGCATTTAGCTAGCCAATTAGAGACAAGCAAGGTAACACATCATTACTTGATGTACAGCAAGCAAACTTCTGGGAGCAGGTTAATTAACATTTAGAATGCAAAACATCACCCCATCACATTATCATCCCTAGAGGCTTAACTCCATTTAAACTGTATATGTATGTATGTGCACACACTCATATGCATTATATGTAATTTTAGATTATCCCCTATACCTTTTTAAACATCCTTAATGCTATTTATCATCTTCCACACTGGTTTTCTTTACTGTCCTTCCCCTACTTTGATTAAATCCCCACCCCCATTTTCCCATTTCCCTCTTCATGTCATCTATACCCTGATATTCCCTCTCTAGTTCTCCTCCCCCTCCCATGATGGCCTCTCTGTAGGTTCCTGGTTTATGCATTTGGTCCAGATAATAAACTCACTTCTGAAATTTGAAGCTGATAACCATATACAGGAGATAAAATACAGTGTTTGTCTTTCTAGGTCTGGGTTACATAACTGATAGAATGTCAGAAATGTCAATGTCTAACAAACTTAATTTTTCATCACTTCTTTTGTTCATTTAATAATAAAAAAGTGAAAACCATCTAAATTTGTCACAAAAAATGAGTCTTTCTTAAAATAAAAAGATGACATAATTTCACCTAGAATCACAATAAGTTATTGTGAGCCAAGTAGTTAGAATCAAAGAGATTTTGATCCTACCACTGATACTAAAATATCAAATATTTTATGAAAACCAGGCATAGACTATAAACCATTTTCACAAAAATGACCACAAATCAAATATTATACACTTTTCCATCTCTAAATCACATAAAAAGGACAAAGACAAAGAAGAATCCTAATAGATGGGCTTAACTATAGCATGCAAGATATGGAGCATGGTATTGGAATCTGAGTGATCAACATAAATTGTTCAATTAGTCAATTAAAATAACACAGACTGAAGAGAATGAATTGCTACAGACTGAATTGTCCAACCAGAAAATACTCATCAGTTGCACGACTGTGTTCAAACACAGAAAAAAAAAAAATGGTTTTGCCTGATCCCTCAAAGAAGAGAAAGCTGAAAACCTTTTAACCTTGGTAGAAGATAAAACTTTAGAGATGCAAGACTCTCCTCAACTCCAGTTAGGATAAATTCAGTGGTGTCCACACTGATGATCAACACCATAAAATTTCAGGAAAAAAAAAACTAAAAAAAAAAAAAAATATTTAAAGTAGAAATGAGATAATGTTGCCTTACCTACAAAGCAACAAAAAATTCAAATGTCAGTAGATCTATTTTCTAAATCCATGGTACCTATAATCACTGAAAATATGTTCTAAAGGAAATGCTTATTATGAATATGATGTCTAGATAGACTATCATTCTGAAATGGAGTAAGTAAACAACTTCAGAAAAAAAGAATAATTAAAAGAATTTGTGGGTGTAGAATTTTCTTTAGCACTATTGAAATTAACTTAAAGAGCTCATGTATGCTACTATATCATTATGGAATTTGATTTATATCAATTTATATTGATATCAATGATTTTTCAAGCCAGCTGACCTGTTATTACGAATTAGTCAAAGAAGCAATAAGAAAGATTTTAACCACAAAAGAAAAGATAGATATTCTCTGCAGTATTTTACCAAATATTCAAAGAATAATGAAAACCATTTTAGGAAACCAGTATTATGCTATTATCAAAGTCATATTAAGTATACAGCAAAAAGAAAAAAGCTATAAACATTTTTCTGATAATCGTGTAGGAAGAAATAATAACATACCTGCAAATAATATTCAAAAACACATTGGATAGACAATTGAACATGGAAAGTTAGTCTTGTTTTAGATATACAAAGTTCGTTGCTAATATATATATGTATATATATATATATTGCTAATAAAAAATATACTATGCAAAATAAATAGACCCAAGGACTGAAATCAGATCATCATCTCAATACATACAGAAAAGCAAATTCACAAAGTACAGCATGCTTTTATGATGCAAGCCCTGAAGAAAGTGCTAGTAACATAACTCAACTTAAAAAAAAAAAAGGAAGCAACAAATAAACTACTTTGAGATTTCATCTTTCCTAATCAGAATGGCCAAGATCAATAAAACAAAAGGCATGCTGTCAAGGATGCAGGAAAAGGAAAGCACTTACTATTGCTGGGGGGACAGAAAATTGGTGCAGCCACTATGGAAATAACTGTGGAGGTTCCTCAAGAGGCTGAAAATAAATCTACCATAAGAGTAGCTACACCGATCTTGAGCATATGCACAAAGGATTTAACTTCCTACTCAGAGATACTTGATCATCCATATTCATTGCTTCTGTATTAATAAGAGCTAGAAATTAAAAATAGCCTAGATGTCTGTCAACCAACAAATGGATAATAAAAACACACCGCATTTACACAATGGATTTTTCAGCCATTATTTTAAAAATTATGAAGTTTCTGGCTAAATGTATAGAGCTAAAAATAATCATCCAGAATGATAGATATTACATATGTCTTATTACATGTGGATGTTAGTTTTTAAACTTTAGACATGTGTGCTTCCATTCAAATAACCACAAAGGTTAGGTAGCTGATAAAGGACTAGGGAAAGGAAGTGGGGTTTTCAAGGAAAAGGAATAGAGTATAGTAGTATTAATAACAAGATAAAGGGAAAATTAGAATAGAAAAATTGAATGGTGGGCATAGTAGGTCAGAGTAAAGGATGGAATATGGGGAGGAACAACTAACACTAAAGGTCTTTTGATAAGCCATATGGAAACCTACTATTGTAGAAACTTTCCCAAATATGCATATATATGAAAAGTACTTAAATGTAATTCCCACACAATGGAGAAGACAATGTCCCTACTAGATATCTTTTGCCACCAAGTAAAACATCCAGTGCCGGAAACAGGTAATACATTCTTGAGTTGTTGGCCAAAGGGTCCCATAGGTTCCCCCCTCAAGCATAAGAGGCTATTGCCAAGGCTACTGGGGATCTTTACAACCTGATGGCAAGGTCATATTATTGAAGAAACAATTACTTAGGTCATCAAACATGAAGAAATAGAGCTAGTGCTCAATTACTGATACATTCATGGTGCTCAAAGCTACTTTGCAAGCTACCCTAGGAGAAAAGTAACCATCCACATCACCCAGCTACAAACCCTACAACCTACAAAAGTGACCTGTCTACAAGATACACTAGTGCTATGGTGGTACAAATAGGCCAAGGGTTTGACAGTGTGGTTTATCTTCACAAAGAACCATCTCTTAACTTTATTATCTCTTGGCATTGGCATATATATAATAATAATAATTATTATTATTATTATTATTATTATTATTATTATTTTGGTTTTTCTTTTTTATTTATTTTTTATGTTTGTTTATTTATTACTTCAATTTATGTCTCCATCACAGTTCCCTCCCTCCACTCCTCCCAGCCCCAACTTTTCACCCTCCCACTCTCTCCTCCTTCTCCCTCCTATCCTACTCTTCCGGAATGGGGAGCATTACCTATCAGCCCCCTTCAGTTCAGCAGCCATATGAGGGCTAAAAGCTTTCTCTTGCACTGGGAGCCTATATGGCAGCTCCACTAGGGCAAACTGTCCCTCTAAAAAGTAACAGAATCAGGATCCAAGATGGCGGTGGCCGGCACGGACGTATTTTGATTTCGGGGTCAACAGTCACAAGGCAGCAAGTGTTGCAGGACACTGGACAAAGGGCACGACCCCTTCTAAATCTCACCCAGCTACACAGGGACCAAGGAAGATGCCAGGGCAGGACGCCCCTTCCAACTCTTGGACACGCTAGGAAGCCTCTGGACCTGGGAATCGGGATAACCCATCCCCGCAAAAGGAGAAATAACCAGTAAATTCCAAACTAATACCCTGCTGGCGGATTCAGAAACCACGCAGAGATAATCCCCACCCTGCTGGGCACTCCCAGGTCTCACACAGATGATCGAATTCTCTGGGAAAGGTTGCGACCCTTGGAAGTGAAGTAGCTCCACTGCAAAGCGCCTTCAGTTCCAAGTCTGTGACGTCACAGGCCAGCTTCCAAGCCTCAGGAGCGGCAAGGCTATTGGAGCTTAACTGCAGATTTACCCCCTACAGGAACCAACCCCGGACAAACTGTGAGATATTTGAAACTGTCCTATATCAAACTTTTGTACTAGTAAGGGCCCTTCCGGTGGGGAATCAGAGCTTACTTGTGCATAGCTCTGCCACCTGAATTAATTAGGTCCCCACCTGGGAGGCGGGACTGAATGAATCTCCTTATAGGGGTGGAGTAAGGCAACTCCTACACCAATGTGCCCCCTTTGGACCCAAGCCCAGAAGACAGCAAAAAAAAAAAAAAATTCCTCATGGCCAGAGGCCAGAGACAGAAAAAAAACACAGCGAAATGTCTCCAATAAAAGAAAGCAACGCTATTCCATCCAACCCGAACCACCTCACCACAACTGAAACACATGAAAACGATGACAATTCTACATTATGGAAAGTGATAAAGTCCCTTCAAGAAGAACTTAAAACTATGAAGGAATTCAAAGAAGCCACAATTCTACAAGTCAAAACAACCAATAACATCATTAAAGAGCTCCAAGCCAAGGTGACCCAGCTTGAACAGGAAAAGGATAAAGCAATGAAAGATCTCCAGATAAAAACAAGCAAATTGGAGAAGGAAATGTACAAAACGAACAATACCATTCAAGACATGAAAATAGAAATGGAAACAATAAAGAAAACACAGTCAGAGTTAAAAGAGGAAATGGAGAATCAAGAGAAGAGAACAGGAACTGCGGATGTGAGTATGAAAAATAGGATGCAAGAGATGGAAGACAGGATCTCAGGCATGGAAGATTCGATGGAAGAAATCAGTACATCAAAAGAAAATGAGAAGGATAAAAAATCTCTCACCCACAACATCCAAGAAATCAAGGACTCAATGAAAAGACGGAACCTAAGAATTATAGGCATAGAGGAAAGAGAAGACTCCTGACTCCATGGTCCAGGAAATATCTTCAACAAAATCATAGAAGAAAACGTCCCAAACCTAAAGAAAGCGATGCCAGTAAAAATCCAAGAGGCTTACAGAACACCAAACAGATTAGATCAGAAAAGAAACTCCTCTGACCACATAATAATAGAATCTCCAAATGTAGAGAACAAAGAAAGGATATTAAAAGCTGTAAGAGAAAAAGTCCAAGTCACATACAATGGCAGACCCATCAGAATCACACCTGACTTCTCCTCAGAAACTTTAAAAGCTAGAAGGGCCTGGATGGATGTCCGACAAGCCCTGAGAGAACAGAGGTGCCCAGCCAGACTACTATACCCAGCAAAACTCTCTATCAACATAGAAGGAGAAAACAAGATATTCCATGACAAAATCAAATTCAAACAATATCTCCTCACAAACCCAGCCCTACAGAAGATCCTAGAAGGAAAATTCCAACACAGAGAAGATAACTACACCCAAGAAAACAGAGGAAATAGAAACCTCCACAGCAACTAAACAAAAGAGAAACACAAGACAGCCAGCTATACCAAAATAATGGGAAATAACAACCCCTGGTCACTAATATCCATCAACATCAATGGACTCAACTCACCAATAAAAAGACACAGACTTACAGACTGGATCCGTAAACAAGACCCATCTTTTTGCTGTATACAAGAAACACATCTCACTATTGAAGATGAACACTACCTCAGAGTAAAGGGCTGGGAAAAGTTCTTCCAAGCAAATGGACCCAGGAAACAAGCTGGAGTAGCCACCCTAATATCAAACAAAATAGACTTCCAATTGAAGTTAATAAAAAAAGACAGAGAAGGGCATTACATACTCATTAAAGGAAATATACACCAAGAGGTCATCTCAATATTGAACATCTATGCCCCAAATACAAAGGTACCTACATTTATAAAAGAAACACTTCTAAAACTTAAAGTGCACATCGATCCAAACACTTTAGTAGTGGGAGACTTCAACACCCCACTCACAACTATGGACAGATCATCAAGACAGAAGCCAACAGAGAAATAATGAGTCTAACAGAGATCATGAACCAAATGGACCTAACAGATATCTACAGAACGTTTCACCCAAACACAAAAGAATACACCTTCTTCTCAGCACCTCATGGAACCTTCTCCAAAATTGACCATATAGTTGGACACAAAGATAGCCTCAACAGATACAAGAAAATTGAAATAACCCCTTGTATCTTATCAGATCACCATGGAATAAAGCTGGACTTCAATAGCAAAAGAATCAACAGAAAGTCTACACTCATATGGAAATTGAACAACTCTGTACTAGAGGACCACTGGGTCAGGGAAGAAATAAAGAAGGAAATCAAAGACTTCTTAAAAATCCAACGATAATGAAGACACAACATACCCAAACCTATGGGACACAATGAAAGCTGTGCTATGAGGAAAGTTCATAGCATTAAGTGCCTTCAAAAAGAAAACTGTGACAGCTCATATTAGAGAATTAACAGCTAAACTGGGTGAATTGGAAAAAAAAGAAGCAAACACGCCCAAGAGGAGCAGAAGGCAGGAGATCATCAAACTTAGGGCTGAAATCAACAACTTAGAAACAAAAAGAACTATACAAAGAATCAATGAAACCAACAATTGGTTCTTCGAGAAAATCAACAAAATAGACAGACCCTTAGCCAAATTAACTAAAAGACAGAGGGAGAAAACACAAATCAACAAAATCAGAAATGAAAAGGGTGAAATAACAACAGACATTGAGGAAATCCAGAGAATATTTGGATCCTACTTTAAAAATCTATACTCCACCAAATTTGAAAACTTAAGTGAAATGGACAATTTTCTTGATAGATTCCACCTACCGAAGCTATATCAAGACCAGATAAACAGATTAAACAGCCCTATAACCCCTAAGGAAATAGAAACAGTCATTAAAAATCTCCAAACCAAGAAAAGCCCAGGGCCAGATGGCTTTAGCATGGAATTCTACCGGACCTTCAAAGAGGAGCTAACACTAATACTTTTCAAACTCTTTCACCAAATAGAATCTGAAAGAACATTGCCATACTCATTCTACGAGGCCACTGTCATTCTGATTCCTAAACCACACAAAGACCCAACAAAGAAAGAGAACTTCAGACCAATCTCCCTCATGAACATAGATGCAAAAATACTTAATAAAATACTAGCAAAACGAATTCAAGAACACATCAAAAGTATCATACACCATGATCAAGTAGGCTTCATCCCAGGGATGCAGGGATAGTTCAACATATGAAAATCTATCAACGTCATTCACCATATAAAGAAGATGAAAGAAAAAAACCACATGATAATCTCGCTAGATGCAGAAAAAGCATTTGACAAAATCCAAAACCCCTTCATGTTAAAAGTTCTGGAGAGAACGGGCATACAAGGGCCGTACCTAGAAATAACAAAGGCAATATACAGCAGGCCAGTGGCCAACATCAAATTAAATGGAGAGAAACTTGAAGCATTTCCTCTAAACTCAGGGACAAGACAAGGATGCCCACTTTCACCATCTCTTCAATATAGTACTTGAAGTTCTTGCTAGAGCAATAAGACCACTAAAGGAGATCAAGGGGATAAACATCAGAAACGAAGAAGTCAAATTATTCCTATTTGCAGATGATATGATAGTATACATAAGCGACCCCAAAAATTCCACCAGAGAACTCTTACAGCTGATAAACACCTTCAGCAAAGTGGCTTGATACAAAATTAATTCAAAAAAATCAGAAGCCCTTCTTTATACAACAAACAAATGGGCTGAGAAAGATATAAGGGAAACAACCCCCTTCACAATAGCCACAAACAACATAAAATACCTGGGGGTAACTCTAACCAAGCCAGTAAAGGACCTGTACAACAAGAACTTCAAGCCCCTGAAGAAAGAAATGGAAGAGGCCTTTAGAAGATGGAAAGATCTTCCATGCTCATAGATAGGTAGGATCAACATAATAAAAATGGCCATCCTACCAAAAGCAATATATAGATTCAATGCAATTCCTATCAAAATACCAACACAATTTTTTATAGACTTGGAAAGAGCTAGTCTCAATTTCATATGGAACAACAAAAAGCCCAGAATAGCTAAATCAATCCTGTACAATAAAAAACCATCTGGAGGTATTACCATCCCAAATTTCAAGTTGTACTACAGAGCAATAGTTGTAAAATCAACATGGTATTGGTATAGAAACAGACCAGTAGATCAATGGAATCGAATTGAAGATCCAGAAATAGACCCACACACTTATGGCCACCTAATTTTTGACAAAGAAGCCAAAATGGCACAATGGAAGAAGAACAGCATCTTCAACAAATGGTGCTGATCCAACTGGATGTCCATTTGTAAAAGAATGAAGCTAAACCCATACTTATCACCGTGTACAAAACTTAAGTCCAAGTGGATCAAAGACCTTAACATAAGGCCGGTCACACTAAATCTACTAGAAGAGAAAGTGGGAGAAACCCTCGAACTAATTGGCACAGGCGACAACTTCCTGAACAGAACACCAACGGCTCAGGACTTGAGATCAACAATCAATAAATGGGACCTCATAAAACTGAAAAGCTTCTGTAAGGCAAAGGACACTGTCATTCGAACAAAACGGCAGCCTACAGACTGGGAGAAAATCTTCACCAACCCCACATCTGACAAAGGGCTAATTTCCAAAATCTACAAAGAACTCAAGAAATTAAATGCCAAGAAACCAAATAATCCAATCAAAAAATGGGGGACAGAGCTAAATAGAGAATTCACAAAGGAGGAATCCCTAATGGCTGCGAGACACTTGAAGAAATGTTCAACATCCTTAATCATCAGAGAAATGCAACTCAAGATGACTCTGAAATTCCATCTCACACCTGTGAGAATGGCTAGGATCAAAAACTCAAATGACAGCACATGCTGGCGAGAGTGTGGAGAAAGGGGTACCCTACTCCATTGCTGGTGGGTGTGCAGGCTTGTGCAACCACTATGAGGTCAGTCTGGCGATATCTTAGAAAACTTGGAATAGCTCTGCCTCAGGACCCCGCCATACCAAATCTGGGTATACACCCAAATGCCTCTTCATGGAATCATAAGGAAGTTTCCTCATCTATGTTTATAGCAGCCTTATTTGTAATAGCTAGAAACTGGAAACAACCCAGATGTCCCTCAACCGAAGAATGGGTTAAAAAACTGTGGTACATCTGCACAATGGAATATTATTCAACTGTCAGAAACAACAAAATTATGCAATTTGCAGCCAAATGGATGGAACTAGAAAAGCTCATCCTGAGTGAACTAACCCAGACTCAGAAGGACACATATGGCATCTATTCACTTATAGTAGGATTTTAGCTATATAGTAGAAGGTATCAATACTACAACTAACACACCAAAGGGAACTTGGACATAGACTTCTTATTTTTAATTTTTATTTATTTTTTATATATTAGTTATATTTTTTCTATTTTTTAGTCTTTTTTAATCTATTGTATGCTTATTGATTTGTTTGTTTAGAAGTCCTCTCTCCCAGGCAACGAGACACTTTTCACTGATGGTACTGCTTCATAGATCCCCAATGAATGAAGAGGCTCTTGGCCCTCATATGATCTCTCAACTGAGATGAGGGACTGTTATATAAGGACACCCCACCCCAGAGAAATGGGATGGAAGGGTTAGGAGGTAACGAAAAAAAATGAAATGTGATGTTTCGGCCTTTTACTACTAACTGTCATGAACTGTTTAGGATAATTAAGAAATGCAAACTAATGGTTATGCAAGCCAGTCATTCTGTTAGGTACTATGACAGCCTATTATAGTTACTTGCTAAGCTAATCAGAAATAAACCTGCTAAGAGACAAGCAACATCTGCTTACCCTAATATAAGAGATAGATAGGGCCTCTTCAAAAACCTCAAGAGATCTGCAGAATATGGCATTCAAAGATGTTTTCGTAACTTTAGATTTTTTTATATCAAGACATATCAACTCCTGACAGCACCCCCTATTCTCCTCCAAGTAGAAGATGTGCATCAAAGAATCTCCAGTGGGAGATGATTGAATTAGTCGCAAGCCTATCTCTTGGTAGGAAAAACCCCTTGCTCCAACTGTAGACAGAATGCTGTCCAAAAAGGACAAAACCTGAAAGCAGGTAAGTCGACAGCCTAGCTCTGCCAAGACAGGGTAGGTAAGTCCTTCAAAACCCCTGCTCTACAATCAATGTCTGTCAGAGAAACAGGGCCAAACGACTGAAGATCGATGCGGTAATGTATGGAGAGAAAATGGGAACAGTCCAGGCAGCCACTGGTATGTCATTTCTTAGTTTGGGAAGCTGCAGACCCTGTACTTCCTATAAAATCAGATATATTTATCCCTCTCAGGTCTCTGAGGTGATTGAAGAACAGATAGATAAAGTCTCATAATTAAATTTTGAGTTGTTTAGGAGTCAACAGAGTGTTATACATCTAAGAAGATACTGAGAAAATGACCAGGGAAAACTACTTTTAGAGAAGGAAAAAATAAAAGTTAAACTAAAACAAAGACAAAAACAAGATACAACAAGATTAAAACTGCAACTCCAAAATCCATCCTAAAATACCCACTCTTTCCAAATTGGGCCTACCAACATTAATTTTAGCTTACAGTAAACTCCTAGAAATATCATTAGGAACAATTACAAAAGGTCAGCGAAGGAACAAAACCGACAAAAATCAGGGAAATATGACTCCAACGAAATTCAGCGAGGTTAACACAGCAAGCCCTGAACATTCCACCACAGCTGAAACACATGAAAATGATGACAAATCTCTACTTAGGAGAATTATGGAGTCCTTTCAAGAAGAAATTAAATCACTGAAAGAATACATAGAATCCTCAATTTTACAAATAAAAGCATTGGAGAATACCATTAGAGACCTCCAAGCCAATGCAGCCCAACATGAACAGGAAAGAGACAAGGCAATGAAAGATTTGAAAGATTTGCAGACAAAGACAAGCAAATTGGAACAGGAAATGTATAAAACGAATAAAATGTTTCAAGTCTTGAGATTGGAAGTAGAAGCAATAAAGAAAACACAATCAGAGTTAATCATAGAGGTGGAAAATCAAGGGAAGAGAACAAGAACTACAGACATGAGTATCGAAAATAGGATACAAGAAATGGAAGAAAGGATCTCAGGATGGAAGAAATCAGTACAACAACCAAAGAAAATGAGAAAGCTAAAAAAGTTCTCATCCATAACATCCAAGAAATCAAGGACTCAATGAAAAGACGGAACCTAAGAATTATAGACATAGAGGAAAGAGAAGATACCCAACTCCAAGATACAGGAAACTTCTTCAACAAAATCATAGAAGAAAACTTCCCAAATCTAAAGAGAGAAATGCCAATAAAATTCCAAGAGGCATACAGAACACTAAACAGATTAGATCAGAAAAGAAACTCCTCTCGCCATATAATAATTGAACCTCCAAATGTACAGAACAAAGAAAGAATATTAAAAGCTGTAAGAGAAAAAGGTCAAGTAACATATAATGGCAGACCCATCAGAATTACACCTGACTTCTCCTCAGAAATTTTAAAAGCCAGAGGGGCCTGGACAGATGTCCTACAAGCCCTGAGAGAACATAGTTGCCCAGCCAGACTACTATACTCAGCAAAACTCTCTATCAATATAGATGGAGAAAACAAGATATTCCATGACAAAATCAAGTTTAAATAGTATCTACCCACAAACCCAGCCCTATGGAAGATCTTAGAAGGAAACTTCCAACCCAGAGAAGGTAACTACACCCAAGAAAAGAGAGGAAGCAAAAAAACTCTACTACAGCTAGGAAACCAAAGGAAACACTCAAACAACACCTACACCAAAATAATAGGAAATAACAACCTTTGGTCATTAATATCCATCAACATCAATGGACTCGACTCCCCAATAAAAAGACACAGGCTTACAGAAGGTATCCATAAACAAGAGCCATCGTTTTGCTGCGTACAAGAAACCCATCTCACTAACAAAGATAGACGCTACCTCAGAGTAAAGGGCTGGGAAAAAGTTTTCCAAGCAAATGGACACATGAAGCAAGCTGGAATAGCCAATTAATATCAAACAAAATAGACTTTCAACTGAAGATAATCAAAAAAGATAGAGAAAGGCACTACATACTTGTTAAAGGAAATATCCATCAAGATGACATCTCAGTTTTGAATATCTATGTCCCAAATATGAGGGCACCGACATTTGTAAAAGAAAGTTTTCTGAAGATTAAACCACACATCGATCCCCACACATTAGTAGTGGAAGACTTCAACACCCCACTCACAACAATTGACAGGTCATCGAGATAGAAACCAAACAGAAATAATGAGTCTAACAGAGATCATGAGCCAAATGGACTTAACAGATATCTAAAGAACATTTCATCTAAACACAAAAGAATATACCTTCTTCTTAGCACCTCACAGAACCTTCTCCAAAATCGACCATATAGTCGGAAACAAAGAATGCCTCAACAGATACAAGAACATTGAAATAACCCCTTGTATCTTATCAGACCACCATGGACTAAAGCTAGACTTTAACAACAACAGAAATAACAGAAAGTCTACACACTCATGGAAACTGAACAACTCTCTACTTGATGACTTGTGGGTCAGGGAAGAAATAAAGAAGGAAATCAAAGACTTCTTAAAATCCAACGAAAATGAAGGCACAACATGCCCAAACCTATGGGGCGCAATGAAAGCCTTGCTACAAGGAAAGTTCATAGCACTAAGTGTTCTTATTTTTGTTTCGTTTTAAATTAATCTCTCTCTCTCTGTATGTGTGTTTGTGTGTGGTCTATTATTTCTTGGCCTTAGTTTTTTTGACATAAGAAGTTTTACTGAACCTGTAGCTTGCCATTTTAAGTAGACTGGATAACCAGGGAAGATTGTAGTTCTGTCTCCCATTGTTCTTTGTTTCTATCTCCTGCCCTAAAATTACAGGCATGCCCTGCCCCTCCCAGCTCTCAGTCTTTAGTAGTTGCTGGGGATCTGAACACAGTAGACATTTTCTTAATTTCAAAAACTGCTAAGAACTTCCCTTTCATATATGATTTAGCAGTATTCTTTTTAGTTTGATACAATTTTTATTTATTTTTTTCCTTTATTTTTTATTTCTTCAAGTTACATCTCAATCGCAGTCCCCTCCCTATTCCCCCTCCAGTCCCACCCTCCCACCCTCAACCCCCAACCCTCTTCCCTTTTAAAATTGTGTTGCAATTAGTATGAATGTTGAGTCAGATATAGAACTTTAAACTCATGGAGATGTTTAGATAGTAGAATGTTAAAGTCAGGTACCAAATACGTTTGGACTGGTCATTGGAAATCTACGTTAAGCCATATAACCCTCATAACTGTGGCCTAATTACCTCTGTTGTACTGTATTGAATTTATTATTATAAGAGAAAGAGCCATTTGTTGGACTGAAAGGAAAAACTGTAGGGGGAAATAAGATATACCTTAAACTTAAAAGAAAACTAACAAAAATATTTTTGTTAGAAGATACTAATGGGCAGAACCCAACGGGGACACTGGCAGTGGGGCGCAGCTCAGCATGGACACAGGCAGCAGGGGAGCAGCCCTCGGTGCAGTGCAGAACCAAGACCATGAGGAGCAGCACAGCAAGAAACTCAGGCAGTGGGGTGCCACAGCATGTCTTGGCAGAGAAACCACGTGGAGGAGCAAGCCCCGGAAGTTGGCAAGAGCCACTCAAAAACCCAGCAAGTGGACAGACTCAGGCCCAAAGCAAAGGACAGTGGCACGGGACACAGGCTAGGAGCCCAAAGCAGAGGTTAGTGGCAAGGGACACAGACTCGGGGTCCAAAGCGGAGACCAGTGACATGGGGCAGAGGTCCAGGGTACAGATCAGAGGCCACTGGTGCAGGGCACAGGCCCAGGACCCAGAGCAGAGGCCAGAATGGACCCTGCCCCAGAAGCAGGCAAAAGCCACTCAGTGGCTGGCAGGGAGGCACAATCATATCTGGGCCTACCCAGAAAGGTGTTGGACATAAAGGTCCCTCTACTGGATATACAATCACTTGGAAGAACATTGCACTTAGACAGGGCAGAGGGCTGCTCTTCCTGCACTGGTACAGTCTTCTGCAGGTCTGATTATTGCAGGGTCTTGACAAGTAGCCCCAACTGCCACCTAGAGATACCTCCCGGCTACCTGAGTGCCCAATATTCACACGGCCACTGCCACACCCTAAAGAGGACAGGCAGTACCACTGAAACAGTCCAAAAGACATAAGGAACAATCAGCTCAGGGCAACCAGATATATTTATCCCTCTCAGGTCTCTGAGGTGGTTGAAGAATAGACAGCTAGAGTCTCATAGTTAAATTTTGAGTTGTTTAGGAATCAAGAGGGTGCTCTGGATCTAAGAAGATATTTTTAAAATTATGATGCAAGTTAGTATGAAAGCTGAGTTAGATATAGAACTTTAAACTCATGGAGATGGTTAGATAGTAGAATGCTAAAGTCATGTGCCAAATACATATGGACTGGACATTGGGAATGTATGCTAAGCCATATAACTCTTATAATCGTGGCCTATTTATTTCTGTTGTTTTGTATTGTATTTATAGTTATAAGAAAAAGAACCATTATTTGGACTGTAAGGGAGAGCTGTTGGGGGGAAAAAAGAAATACCTTAAACTAAAAAAAAAAAAAAAAGAAGGGAAGAGGATGGGGGGTTGGGGGGGTTGAGGGGGAGGAGGATGGAAGGGTGGGACTGGAGGGGGGAGTAGGGAGGAGATTGTGATTGAGATGTAACTTGAAGAAATAAAAAATAAATTATTAAAAAAAACTCTAATATTTTATTTAAAAAAAATGGTCATCCTGCCAAAAGCTATATATAGATTCAATGCAATTCCTATCAAAATACCACCACAATTCTTTTTTTTTAAGAATTTCAATATATTTTATTGTTCAAAATTTACTTTCATTCTCCATTCTACTCATTGAAAAGTAAAACAACTAATGTTTTCTAATAATAATATAGTCTTCTATAAAGTATGACTATTCTTAAGAGTGGATGATGCTGATTTTCCAGGTAAAATTAAATGGAGAGAAACTTGAAGCATTTCCTCTAAACTCAGGGACAAGACAAGGATGATGTCCACTTTCATCATATCTCTTCAACATAGTTCTTGAAGTTCTTGCTAGAGCAATAAGACAGCTAAAGGAGATTAAGGGGATAAAAACCCTTCCCTATTCCCTCTTCCTGTCCCACCCTTCCACCCTCTTCCCCCCAACAGCTTCCCCTTTCAGTCCAACAAATGGTTCCTTCTCTTACAACAGTAAATACTATACAAAACAACATAAATAAATATTCCACATTTATGAAAGTTAAATGGCCCAGTATATATTCCCAATGTCCAGTTCATACGTATTTGGCCCCTGACCTTAACATTCTACTATCTAACCATCTCCATGAGTTTAAAGTTCTATAACTGACTCAGCTTTCATACTAACTTGCATCACTATTATAAACATCTTCTTAGATCTAGAACACCCTCTTGATTCCTAAACAACTCAAAATTTAACTATGAGACTAGCTATCTATTCTTCAACCACCTCAGAGACCTGAGAGGGATAAATATATCTGATTATATAGGAAGTGCAGGGCCTGCAGCTTCCAAAACTAAGAAATGACATACCAGTGATTGCCTGGACAGTTCCCATTTTCTCTCCATACATTCCAGCATCAGTCTTCAGCCTTTTGGTCCTGTTTCTCTGACAGACATTTATTGTAGAGCAGGGATTATGAAGGACTTACCTACCCTGTCTTGGCAGAGCTAGGCTGTCGACTTCCCTGCTACCAAGTTTTGTCCTTTTTGGACAGAAGTCTGTCTGCAGTTGAAGCAAGGAGTTTTTTCATGCCAAGAGATAGGCTTGCTACTAATTCCGTCTCACACTGGAAATTCTTCGATGCTTATCTTCTACTCGGAGTAGAATAGGAGGTGCTGTCAGGAGCTGATATGTCTCGATATCAAAAAAAAAATCTTAATTTAAGGCAACATCTTTGAATGCCATATTCTGAAGATCTCTTGGGGTTTTTGAAGATGCACAATTCTTTATAGACCTGGAAAAAGCAATTCTCAACTTCATATGGAATAACAAAAAACCAAGAATAGCTAAATCAATCCTGTATAATAAAAAAAATAATAATCTGAAGGTATCACCATCCCAGATTTGAAGCTGTACTACAGAGCAATAGTAATAAAAACAGCATAGTACTGGTATAGAAACAGACCAATGGATCAATGGGATCAAATTGAAGACCCAGAAATGAACCCACACACCTATGGTCACCTAATTTTTGACAAAGAAGCCAAAACTACACAATGGAAAAAAGGACAGCATCTTCAACAAATGGTGCTGGTTCAACTGGATGTCAACATGTAAAAGAACGAAATTAGATTCATACTTATCACCTTGTACAAAACCTAAGTCCAAGTGGATCAAAGACCTTAACATAAGGCCAGACACACTAAATCTATTAGAAGAGAAAGTGGGTAAAACCCTGGAACTCATCAGCACAGGTGACAACTTCCTGAACAGAACACCAACACTCAGGACCTAAGACCAACAATCAATAAATGGGACCTCATGAAACTGAAAGGCTTCTGTAAGGCAAAAGACACTGTCATTCGAACAAAACAGCAGCCTTCAGACTGGGAGAAAATCTTCACCAACCCCACATCTGACAGAGGGCTAATATCCAAAATTTACAAAGAACTCAAGAAACTAAATGCCAAGAAGCCAAATAATTCAATCAAAAAATGGGGAACAGAACTAAACAGAGATTTCATAAAGGAGGAATCTCTAATGGCTGAGAGACACTTGAAGAAATGTTCAACATCCTTAATCATCAGAGAAATGCAACTCAAGACGACTCTGAAATTCCATCTCACACCTGTCAGAATTGCTAAGATCAAAAGCTCAAATGATAGTACATGCTGGTGAGGTTGTGGAGAAAGAGGAACACTCCTCCATTGCTGGTGGGAGTGCAGGCTTGTGCAACCACTATGGAAATCAGTCTGGTGATATATTAGAAAAATTGGAATAGCTGTACCCCATACATACCCCATACTCACCCATACCACTTGTGGGTATACATCCTAATGATTCCTCACCAAATCACAAGGAAGTTTCCTCATCTCTGTTCATAGCAGCCTTATTTCTAATAGCTAGAAACTGGAAACAACCCAGATGTCCCTCAACCAAGGAATGGATTAAAAAAAAACTTGTGGTGCACTTACACAACGAAATACTACTCAGTCATCAGAAACAATGAAATCATGCAACTTGCAGCCAAATGGATGAAAGTAGGGAAGCTCATCCTGAGTGAGCTAACCCAAACTCAGAAGGATACACATGACATCTATTCACTTATTTTCCTATAAAATTCATCAGATGTTAGTCATATTATAGTACAGGATAACTATACTACAACCAATGCACAAAAGGGAACAGGAACATAGACTTTGTTTCCTGTCAATGAGACACTTTTCCCTAGTGGTACTGCCTTGTAGGCCCCCAGTGTATGAGGAGGCTCGTGGCCCTCATGTGACTGCTGAACTGGGGCAGGGGACTGTTATGTAGGGACAATCCACTCCAGAGGAGTGGGAAGGAAGGGTTAGGGGGTAGAGGGAGGGAGGGCAGGACTGGGAGGGGTGGAAAGAGGACACTGCAATGGAGAAGTAACCTGAAGTAATAAATAAATATATTTAAAAAGGAGACACTAAAGTCGTATGTGCAATTTTAAATTTAATGATTGATTAATTAATTAATTAAGAAGAGAGATGAAGTGCATGTGCATATGAAAGAAGTGGACCAAAGCAAAGTTTTACTAATTGAGTCAATACCAATGAGCCTAGTACAGGGTATCAGCAACACATAGCACACTCTCTGGGGTTCTGAGTGTTTAACATGCACACTTTAGAACTCCACTGTAGTACATGTAGTTCTATACAACTTCATATGTTATATGTGTGATTAGAAGCTTAGATCCCTACCCAGGATGTGCCCTTCGCTCTTGTAATTAATGTACTTAAGGAATGCGTCTGCACTGGGCCAGTTGTAGTACTAGTCAGCCAAAACCACACTTTTTCAAGCCTTCCTCATTGGTATATGCTAATTTTGAAAGGCATCCCAACAACCATCTCTAGTCTACTGTATTGTCTGAGACTTGTTGTTTCATGGGTTTGATTATCAATCTCCTGTTGATATAGACAGTGAACAGTTTACCAAATGACACATAAAATGCCCATTTAGAGGACACTAATAAATAATAAAGAGGTAAGGCAGGTAGAATTGTTTGTTAGGACCACAAATGTGAACATTTACTATTTTATATGGTTTCAAAAATATCAATAAAGGCCCTCAAAACTCAATCAAAATCACATGAAATCAGAAAAGAATCCTAGTTCACTAAATCATAATGCAATAATATCTCAACCTCAGCAGCTATCCAAGCCTAGAATGATGGAGATCATTTATACCATCATGTTGTTCTACAAACTAAGGCAACATGAGTACACAAATTATATGTCACAAATATAGAGATGAATTATGAACCCAGAGCTAAAATTCAAATCTAAAGTTCATACATGATCTTTGTTGCAGTAGGAGGCATTTTGGTAGATCTTTATGTAACATACTAAAGAAATCAAGACAGAATGATAAAAGGGAACTCAAGAGAAGACAGTTTTATTATGGAATCCAATGAGAGTTTCTAGGAAAATGTTTCTGGAAAGCTTGGGAAAGTGGGGCACCATTCTCAGTGTGGAGGAAGAGATAACAGGGTTTGACACTCAATGTGCTATGGTGAAAGGACACCTTCAAAGGGTAGGATACATAATCTATTCCCCACCAAAATGATCATGCAGGTTGACTGAAGATCCAGTGTGGAATTTTTAGTGCTTTAACAAAGAAAAGAATGTTTCTACTTCAGTGTCTGTTTTGGTGGAAGCTTTGATTTCTTTAGAAACACAGTTGTGTTGAATAAACATGTTTTTTGTTTTGGTATCAAGTATGGGATGTGGGGGTGCTTTGTCTACCACTGAAAAACAGACTCATGAGGGGGGCACAAAAATATCCTGATCATAGAGCACATGATGATTCACTAGTTGGAAACTGTGATATGCTGGGGACATGCTAACATCCTTTGATGGACAGACTCCTTGGAAAGTCCGTGATCTTGATCAACAGGAAGTAGCTTTTGTGGAGGGCATGAGGTTGGCTAATTGGAAAGCATCCTTGTGTGGGTTTTAGCCATATAGTACAGGATAACTATACTGCAATCAATGCACCAAAGGGAACAGGAACATAGACTTTGTTACCTGTTAATGAGACACTTTGTCCTAGTGGTGCTGCCATGTAGGCCCCCAGTGTATGAGGAGGCTCTTGGCCCTCATATGACTGCTGAACTGGGGTGGGGGACTGTTATGTAGGGATACTTCACTCTAGAGGAGTGGGAAGGAAGGGTTAGGGGGTAGAGGGTGGGAGGGTGGGACTGGGAGGGGTGGAAAGAGGGCACTGTGATGGAGATGTAACTTGAAGTAATAAATGAACATTTTAAAAAAAATAGCTAGGTTATTTCATGGCAAACCAAGAATATGCTACCTCCAGTATTGCACTTATTTTTCAGGGTTACTTTTGCTATTTGGAGTTTTGTGTTTTTACATTAATTTTAGGGTTTGTTATTATTGAAGAATATGTGTGAAATTTGGATGAGCATTCCAGTAAATCTGTATAAATTCTGCTAGTCAATAGGCATGGGAGTTATCCCATATCTAATGTCTGCCTTAATTTTTTCTTCAATGTTTAAATATTTGCTTTGCTGTCCTAGCAAAAATTTTCAGAACTATATAGAATGGTAAGTACAGATACTTTGATTTCTGTTTCCTAGTTATAGCCATTGTATTTCTATCTCTTGCTTTATACCCTAGCTAAGATTGTAAGTATCATATAGATAATAATAAGGAACATGGACACCATTTTCTTTCTTATGAATTTAGAGGAAAGGCTTTCTGTGTCTTTGTCATTTTGTATAATGCTGGTTTCAGGTTTCTTACATTTTCTTTCTTATGTTGTAGCATGATACTTCCACTTCTAGTTTCTTCAGGATTTACACCATGGAGGCAGGCTCTACCTTCTTCAGGTACTACCTTCAATAGTTCTACACTATTGAAATGATCAGTTTCAGTTCCTAGACTAGCTTATTTGATGTATGACATCAATTGAAATTGATTGGCATATGCTGAACCATGCTTGTCTTCTCAGAATGAGACTAACTTGAACATGGTCAATGATTATTTTAAAAAATGTATTAGTACATTTATTTAACATTAGCTAAATCATACAGACAACTTGCCTATATGCTTATGAGATGAATAATGTTAAGTTGTTCTTCTTGCTGTGTGCTTATCTGGTTTTGCTGAAAGAATATCACACTGACTTTACAGAATGTGTTTGGCAGGGTTTCTTTCTTTTCTGTTTCATGGACTACTTTGAGAAGCACTGGTTTCCATGCTTCTTTACATGCCTTGAAGAATTGAGCAGTGAATCTGTCTTTTCTTTTGAGATAGAACCTTTCTTATTGTTTCTTTAGCTGAGTCTTAAGACTAGGTCTACTGGATGAAAATTCCTCTCAACTGTACAATGCTACCTTCGCATTCACAAAGCCCCATATTCAATCCCCAATAGTGCCAAAAATATATTTACAAAGTTTTTAATTACTTCTCTATCTGAAAATTATTTAATCCACTGTCATTTATTAAAGATGGTCTAGCTATATGTAATACTTATAAAATAAACCTTTCACATAGCATATGTTTCTTGAACATAGGTGTCATGTATTCAGAGAAAAAGACCCACTGACATTAGATCTTGTGTTTCTCTGTAAGTATTGCAGCATTTCTTATTGTCTGATTTTAATATATTGTTTTGTTTTTACTGGAATTTCATTTTATTGAAGGTCAGTGTGGAATCCACTGGATTTATTCTAACCAATCTTGCTGAGATTTTTTTGTATTGTAAGGTTTTATCTTGTAGCAAAAGTAAAAAGTTTTCAGCTACTCCTCCTTTGAAGAGTTGGGCAAAACTGTCCTCCTTTTCATCTGTTTAGGAACACAATGATGCATTTTTTTGATCTCCTCCTATGGTCCCACAGTTCTCTCTACCTCAATTCGTTCTTCTCAGTCCATTTTGTTTTAATTGGGCATATAATTAAATAATTTATGATGGTCTCTCTTGGGTCCCAGTTCACAACTCACATTCTGAACTTTTCAGTTGGGTCCAGCCAGTATGATTTTTCCTTGTCTTTATTTTTTCATTTCTATAGTTTCCATTTTGATCTTCTGGTAAACCATTTATCTTTATTGTTTTAGCTTTTATTTGGTTTTAGATATTTAAATTTTAATTTTGAAATGTTTTTATAGTTAATCCTTTAAAGTCCTTTCAGATAATTCCTGAGTCAGATTAATTTTACTGGTAGTATGAGTCTTTACCGTGTTTATTTTCATATTTTAGCTCTTGTTATTAAATCATTTTCAACTATTAGCTAGGTGTGTTAGAAGATGCACAATCATACATAAACAACTGTGAACAACTGTGTACATTTAATATATATCTCGTGGCATAAATTTGAAAACATGGATCCAAAGAGTTTAATTTTTAAGGGCATTTTCGTGTTATCTTGTTGTTTTTATAGCTATAGTCCTATAATAACTCTTGAAATTTGCTAGGGTGACACCTAAAACAGTTATTTTTTTATGCTTTTAGTTTTTCCTGGTTTTGGTTTGGTTTGGTTTGGTTCTCAGAAATGTTTTAACTATCTCTTGTCTTTTGTATGCCCTTATAAAATATAAGGGTTTTTTTTTCCTAAAGAATTGGGCTAAAATCTTTAATGGGGACCACACACCTAATTATCAGAGCTTTATTGCAAATATTCTAAAAAGCTACAATTCAACTGAAAGTGGCAGAATCTTCACATTCATGCTTCCATTTGTTTAATGGGCACACATCAGCAGTAGAGGCTTAGATACAGAGCATGTAACAGCATGCTTTCTACCTGTACCACAGTTCCTGAATAATGCCTCTGAGGCTTATTATTTATGAATAAATGCCTAGGCAAAGCTAAGCTTGTTCTCCAACTAGCTTGTAACTTACTCCATTGGTTCTATTCTATGTCTGCCACATGGCAGGTTACCTGTCCTAAGTTTTATACGTCCAACATCCGCATCTTGGTTGAATCTTCCAATGCTTGACTCTTTCCAAGAGTATTCTCTCTACAGGATGCCCCAACATCTATTCTACCCTTTCCTATAGGTCATACGCTTTTTACTGATAGGTGATGCTTCCACACAGTACAGAAGAGATTATTCTTACATCTCCCCCTTTTAGTCCAATAAAAAGCTCTTTCTCTTACAATAATAAACTATATACAATAAAAACAATATGAAACAATTATGAAAACTATCATGTAAGAATTACATTTATAAAGTCCTGTCCATTTGTATTAAGCAACTTTGTAGAAAGTATTCTACTATCTATCCTATGTTGGTAAGTTCAGAGTTTTGTACTTAAATCATTTTCTGTCATAACTTGTATTTAGCAACAAAAAAAAATCTACACTGACCTAAAAATTTCTTTTAAAAAACGTGTTCTTAAATCCTAAACAACTTAAGCTTAATTGTGAGACTATAACTTCGACCCCATCAAAGACTTGAAAAGAAGTAAATATTATTTGAATATACAGGAAGTGCAGAGCAAGTAACTTGGAAAATTATAGAAATAAAAGGACAGATGGCTGCCTGGAGAGTCACCCAAGATTTCTCTGCAATGTTGGAGCAATCATCTTCAGTCTTCTAGCTCAAAATATGACAGATTTTTTGTGAAGCAGGAATCATGAAGGACTGCCTACCTTGACTTGGCAGTTGACTTCCTTGCTTCCTGTTTTTCCAGTTTGGACAGCATTCTGTCTGTAGTTGAAGCAAGAGGAGTTTCATACACAGTGGCTAGATTGATTTTAAATCACACTCCATAGGGACGTTCTCATCATCTTCCTTGAAGTAGAATAGGGGTGCTGTCAGGGGCTGATATGTCTCATTGCCCAAACAAAAAGCCTTTTATTAATAAAAAAATCTTTAAATGCCATATTCTGTAAATCTCTGAGGTTTTTGAAGACCATCTATCCATCTGTAGTATATCTGAACAGGCAAAAATTGTTTGCTCCCAGCTATTTACTATCTGTTCAACCTAGAAAATATATTTCGGTAATTAACTAGACTAGTATCTAACATGACCATGAGTTTTATTGACTATAAACTTGCATTTCTAATTATCCTAATCAGCTTTTAATAGCAGCCTTCAAGGACTAGAACTTCATATTGCTTTTTAAAATGAATTACATAGGTTAAATAGCTTAAATAAGAATTGCAACATATATACATAGTATGTTGAAACAAAATATAACCTTGGTTTCATATCAATACATGAAAATTTACACCAATGTAAAATATTTGTTAGTATTAGCTTTATAGTTTAAGAGTATATTCAATAATCTACCCTTTATTCCAATTATTCCTATATTATTTCTATTTACCCCATTTTTTCTTTTGACACTTGTTTCCCCCCTTTTCCCCCTAACATTAGACAAGAGAGAAAGAAGGTTTTAGGAAAGAAAAAGAAAGAGAGAAATTACCTGAGTCTGCTGTGTCTGCTGGTTTGCTGGGTTAACTATTGTTGGTTTGCTGGACTGCTGGAAATCTTAACTACTGAGATAAGTATTGCCCCAAAAGAACCTGATGTCCCTGAACAGCAGGAAGTAGCTCAAAGAGACCTACATCCATTTACCTTCTACCCTTCTTTCTCTCCAACCTAGTGTTGGGGAGTGGAAGGAATAAGGTTTGGAAGGGAGGTAGAGGTATTAAGTGCAGTAAAATTAATTAGAGTGTATAATAAAACAGAAATAATAAAAATCCATTTAATTTGAGTTAATTTTTATCCAGCCACTTTGCTGAAGGTGTTTATCAGCTGTAGGAGTTCTCTAGTAGAGTTTTGGGGGTTACTTATGTATACTATCATCCCATCTGCAAATAGGGATAATTTGACTTCTTCCTTTCCAATTTGTATCCCCTTGATTTCCTTTAGTTGTCTTACTGCTCTAGCTAGAAATTCAACTACTATATTGAAGAGATATGGGTAGAGGGGACAACTTTGTCTTATCCCTGATTTTAGTGGATTTGCTTTAAGCTTCTGTCCAATTAATATGATTTTGGCTGTCAGTTTGCTGCATATTGCCTTTATTATGCTTAGGTATGGGCCTTATATACCTGACCTCACTAAGACTTTTATCATAAATGTGTGTTGAATTTTGTGAAAGGCTTTTTCAGCATCTAATGAGATGATCATGTTTTTTTCTTTCACTTGTTTATATGGTGGATTATGTTAATGGATTTTCATATGTTGAACCATCCCTGCATTCCTGGTATGAAACCTACTTGATCATGGTGGATGATATTTTTGATGTGTTCTTGGATTCAATTTTTCAGTGTTTTATTGAGTACTTTTGCATCAATATTCATGAGGAAGATTGGTCTGAAATTCTCTTTCTTAGTTGAGTCTTTGTGTGGTTTGGATATCAAAGTGATTGTGGCTTCATAGAATTAGCTTGGCAAGGTTCCTTCTGTTTCTAATACAAATGATAAATGGTCCGAGAAAGAAATTAGGGAAACACCTCCCTTCACAATAGCTACAAACAGTATAAAATATTGATGTAACACTAACCAAGCAAGTGAAAGACCACAACAAGAACTTCAAGTCTCTGAAGAAAGAAATTGTAAAAGATATCAGAAGATGGAAAGTTCTCCATGCTCTTGGATTGGTAGGATTAACATAGTAAAAATGGCCCTTTTACCAAAAGCAATCTACAGATTCAGTGCAAATGCCATCAAAATCTCAACACAATTTATTACAGACTTTGAAAAAACAGTTATCAACTTTATATGGAAAAATAAAAAAAAAACCAGGATAGTGAAAACAGTCCTGTACAATAACAGAACCTCTGGAGATATCACCATCTCTGACTTCAAGCTTTACCACAAAGCAATAGTAATAAAAACCACATGTTATTGGCATAAAAAATAGACAAGTTGACCGATGGAATCCAATAGAAGATCCAGAAATATACCCAAACATCTACAGACACTTGATTTTTGACAGACATGCCAAAACCATACAATAGGAAAAAAATAGTATCTTCAACAAACGGTGCTGGTCTAACTGGATGTCTACATGTAGAAGGATCCAAATAGATCCATCACCCTGCACAAAAATCAAGTCCAAAAATATCAAAGTTATCAAAAAAAAAACAGATACACTAAATCTAATAGACATTTAAGATACCTAAAAGAGAAAGTGGGGAAAACCCTTGAACTTATTGGCATAGGAGACAACTTCCTGAATAGAACACCAATAATTCAAGCACTAAGATCTACACTTAATAAATGCAATCTCATGAAAATGAAAAGCTTCTGTAAGGCCAAGGATACTGTTATTAGAAGAAAACAACAGCCTATGGATTAGGAAAAGATATTCACTGACCCCACTTCTAACAGAGGGTTAATATTGAAACTATATAAAGAACTCAGAAATTAAACACCAACAAACCAAATAATCCAATAAAAAATTGGAGTGCAGAGCTAATTCACTACAGAGGAAACTCTAATGGTAGAGATGAACTTAAAGAAATGCTCAACATCCTTAGCCATCAGGGAAATTCAAATCAAAGCAACTCTGAGATTCCATCTTATACCTATCAGGTTGATTAAGATAAAAACCTCAAGAGACTACACATGCCGGCAAAGATGTGGAGAAAGGGAAACACTCCTTCATTGCTGGTGGGAGTGCAAACTTGTAGAACTACT
Organism: Lophiomys imhausi; assembly: GCA_907164525.1. Taxonomy (NCBI): domain Eukaryota; kingdom Metazoa; phylum Chordata; class Mammalia; order Rodentia; family Muridae; genus Lophiomys; species Lophiomys imhausi. The sequence continues at coordinate 1,121,853 of CAJQZJ010013043.1, forward strand.
CTGGAAATCAGTTTGGCACCTTCTAAGAAAACTGAGAATAATTCGACCTCAAGATCCAGCTATACTACTACTGGCATATATCTCAAACATGCATCACCAAATCACAAGGACATTTCCTCAACTATGTTAATAGCAGCTTTATATCCAGATGTCCCTCAACCAAGGAATGGATAAATAAATAGTGGTACATCTACACAATGGAAAACTATTCTGCTATCAGAAATAAGGATACCATGAAATTTGCAGACAACTGGATAGAACCAGAAAAGGTCATCCTGAGCAGGCTAATTCAGACCCAAAAAAATGCACAGGGTATTTACTCACTCATAAGTAATATCACTCATAAGTGGATATTAGCCAATATGTACAATCATCATGCTACAATCCACAGACCCAGAGAAGTTGAGTATAAAGGAGGCCTCAAGGAATAATGCTTGAATCCCTCTAGGTAGGAAGATAAAATAGACATTGGAAATGGATAGAAGGAGGAGTCTGGGCAGGAACCCAGTATTGCTACCATCCAGGAAACCTTATCCAACAAATAATGAGGCAAAAATGAGGGAGTCTTGACGTAGGGTTGAGGGAGGGTTTGAAGAAGCCAAAGAGATCAAGAACTCCACAAAAAGACCCACGTAGTCAATTAACTCAGTCGGACACAAGGGGTCTTTTTTTTTAAATACTTTATTTTTTTTCTTCAAGTTACATCTCAGTCACAAACCCTTCCCTATTCCCCCTTCCTATCCTGCCCTTCCACCCTCTTCCCCACAGCAGTTTCCTCTTTCAGTCCAACAGATGGTTCCTTCTCTTATAACAGTAAATACTATACAAAACAACAGATATAAATATGCCACATTTATGAAAGTTAAATGGCCCAGTATACCTTCACAATGTCCAGTTTATACGTATTTGGCCCCTGACTTTAACATTCTACTATCTAACCATCTCCATGAGTTTAAAGGTCTATATCTGACTCAACATTCATACTAACTTGCAACACAATTTTAAGAGTATCTTCTTAGATCTATAACACCCTCTTGATTCCTAAACAACTCAAAATTTAACTGAGACTCTAGCTGTCTATTCTTCAACCACCTCAGAGACCTGAGAGGGGTAAATATATCTGCTTATATAGGAAGTGCAGGGCCTGCAGCTTCCAAAACTAAGAAATGACATACCAGTGACTGCCTGGACAGTTCCCATTTTCTCTCCATACATTCCTGCATCAGTCTTCAGACTTTGGGTCCTGTTTCTCTGACAGACATTTGTTGTAGAGCAGGGATTATGAAGGACTTACCTACCCTGTCTTGGCAGAGCTAGGCTGTCGACTTCCCTGCTACCAAGTTTTGTCCTTTTTGGACAGCAGTCTGTCTGCAGTTGGAGCAAGGGGTTTTTTCATGCCAAGAGATAGGCTTGCCACTAATTCGACATCCAGGTGTCAAGAAGACATGGAGCTAAGGTAAAATACAAGAGAATTGTGGTGTTGGCCCATGCCTTTTACTTCAACGGAGACGTGGGGGAGCACCGTAGAGTTGGTGGTCTTATGTATTCTGGAGTCATACAGAGCGGGGTGGTGAGGGTGCACACTCTTGGTCCCACCATTCAAGAAGAGTACACCCTTGGTCCCAGCACACTGGAGACAGAAACGGGCAGATCTCGGAGCTCAGGGTCAGCCTGATGCAGGGCAAACTCTAAATAGAGAAAGACTTCGATCCAGGAGTGGTGGAACACCTTTGATCCCTTCAGATGGGAACCACAGGTCTCTGATTCCAATAATTAGAGTTCAGAGGCACACACACATGGGATTTGGAGGGACCTAGGTTTGGAGGCTACTTACAAAAGGCCTTCTCGATGCAGGCAGATTGTCCTTTGGGATCTCAAAATATATACACTGGAGCTGGTTTAGCTCCAAGGTGACAGAATGATTTCTTCTTTAACCCGGATTGAAAGATAACGCTTTGTATGTTGTCGGAAGGCCAAATTTGCTTCAGGAGAAGTATTACCTAGCCCCCCCCCAAAAAAGAGGGTAATTGTCCCAGGGTTGGGATTGGGGCAGGGCTCTGTTCTTATCTTTCCAGGAGAATCAAAGCATCCATTCAGGGAGCCCGGGGACGGCTGGACAGGGGAAACCTCAGCAGAGAGCAGAATCAGACACCAAGGAGGACGAGTGACCCAGTTGATTCTGCCTGGCAGACTTCCTCAATAGCTGTCTCCATCAGGGGCCTGCAACCACAGCAATCCAATGTCACTGGGACCGTTCAGCTCTACACAATGCCCCGGCTGGAACCTCAGTGAAGCCTGCAAGATCAGCTTCTGCCTACAAACTCCTTAGGTCATTTAAACAGCTGAGAACAGAAGGACTGAACATAAAAGGAGTGTACTAACATTTTTAACCATTTTTTCCATTTGGGTTCGGGCCCCAAACAGGTTTACTACGACCCAAATCAGCAGGAAGTCACTTTAAGAGAGCGACATCCCATGCCCAGAGGGTGGGGAGGGTGTTTCTCTGCCCTTCTTTTTGGTTATTTGAAGGATAACTGAAAACTCTGATATTTAGGGGAAGAGATTACAAGCTGATAAATGGTCCTGTTTAATGGGTTTTGGAGGTTAGACCCAGGGACTTCCTACTTTTCCTTTTCTGTATCCTTCTTCCTCTCCTATGTAGGAGTGCATAGGCTTGAGAAAAATGAGACATAGACATAGCACAGGAAGGTCCAAGAAGAAGGGGCAGATTATTGAATATGCCCTTATACCTTTGTATATTGAGACACAAGGGGTCTTAAAGAGACTGAACCACCATGCAAAGAGCTTGTAGGGACTGGCCATAGGCCCATTACACATATGAAGCTGACTGGCTGCTTGGTCCTCAAGTGGATTCCCTAACCATCAGAACCGGGTCTATCCCAGACTTGGATGATGTTGCTCCCTCAGGAGCTCACATTCCTGGCAAAGCTTCATTGTCTTGCCTTGATAGAGGAGGAAGCACTTAGTCCTGTTGCGGCTTGGTGTACCAGGGTGGGTTGGTGTTCTTTGGGAGCAGAGGGTGTGTGGGGGGGGGGGGGGGGGGGGAGGTGGGGAAAGGGGGAGGGAGGGAGGTGGGGATGGGAATGTAAAAAAAAAGATCTTAAATAAAAAAATAAAAATAAAAAATTTTTAAAAACACTTTCTGTAAGGGATGAACAATACAAGTTATCTGGTTTGGTTTTGTTTGTTTTGTTTTTTATCTTTTTTCCTGTCTGTATCCAAGATCTTCAAGGGGTCTCTCTTTGTCAAATCTGATTTTTAATAATTTGGATGGAGTCCCTACCTTTTATTCTTCTCCTGTTGAAACAAATGCAAAATCTCTTTCCCAGACGTCTGGCTATTGCCAGCTGCTCGGCCCCTTTGAGATGCGTAAGGATGAGGAAGCCACATGGCTCTTGGTGAGGTGAATAATGGTGTATTCTCACTGGCAAATTAACTACTGACTCACACACATCCTGTTGAAGACACTTAGAAGAAGTGATTATAAAAGCAATGGGATCGTTTCACACTTTAATAATTGTTGGTGTTTCTAGGAGAGTCCTGGATGCTGAATTCCACAATGAATTTCACTTACATTGAGAAAGTAGCAGTAAATCTTCAGAGGCCATGCCCACCTCGTGTGAAAATTGGCATTATATGATACTAACTAGCATCTGATACCTTACATATGTAAAGGAATTATTAAGAATTTCAAAGTAGGTCCAGCACATGGTGAAAAAAAGCACAAAAGCCATAAAGTTATTGACCAGTGACAGTGTCAAGGTACTTACTGTCCTGACAGTGCTTAACCATGGAGGCCTCAAAGGCTCTCCACAAAGCACATGCAGTGCTGTTATATATGTCAAAACTAAATGTGGGGAATCTACTGATGAAAACACCGTAGGCTTTGGTTTCAATGTATGGATAAATAAGTCTGGGCCTGAGATAGGAATTCCTAATGTTGCTGCTGATCTGATAATCCAAATTATAATATGCTATGATAATGTGGTGAAGTGTCAAGAAATGACTTTATAAACTGCATATGTTAACACAATCACTAAGCCAGGCAAAATATAACTGCTATTCCAATAGTAGCACAACATTCATGGATACAACCAACTAACCACCATCTGATTTGGTTAAAGACTTGTTCAAACTGAGAATCCAAGTTGTGTATTCTAAGACATGCCAAAATCTGTGGCTGGGGAGGTTCTAGTCTTGCCCATTAAGGGAGGCTTTCACTGTTGTTTATAAATAGATGTGAGGAGTGAAGGTGTACTTTAAAATCATTCATTTATTGTTATATTAATATTTTTACCTCCCTTCCAACCCACTGACCTGAAGTGCAGGATAAAGGATATCAAGAGAGACAGAGAGTGTAGACCTCTTTAGACTTAGGTCCTTGGGGCGATTTGTCAGGATTCCAGCAGCCCAGCCAAACATCACTCTTGTGAACAGGTATCAGCAGCAATGGGTACAAACACGAATCAGCAGCAATAACTGTGGCTACCCAGCTCCAGTGTCAACAGTGGCAGTGATGGCAGTTGCTGCACCACCCTTGGGTCCACTGTCTCTTCAGCCCATCCTGGGCCACAATCAGCAGCAATTTTGGCAGCAACAAGTTTTGGCAGAGCATTGTCTGGAGTATTTTGAAGCAAAGCATCGATGAGAAGCAAGTAAAAGCCCTTCTGTTTTTCTGGCGTTTCTATTTATATCCCCTCAAAATCCACAGAAAGATATTTTCTAATTGGCCAACATCATGCCCCCTACACACACGAGGTACTTTCCTGTTGAACAAAAGCAGGCACTGTACAAGGAATCTGTCCATCTAAGGGTGTTTTCCAGTCAAAAGCATATTCCCCACACGTGAAAGTTTCTGGCTGGCAAAACATCATACGCTTTTCCATCAGGACATTTTTTTTTATGCCCCTCTCATGAGTCTGTTTTTCAGTGGTGGACAAAGTACCCCCCACATCCCCTACTTGAGACCAAAACAAAAAAAAAAACACGTTCATTCAACACAACCTTGTTTTTAAAGAAACTAGAACTTCCACGTCAGATGTGCCTATGAACTTTTCAAAATACATTTATATCACACATGACCGCTGTTGTCAGCCTAGGTAGCAAAGACCAATTCCACAGTGGTTGGTGTTTACTAGGAGAGAGTCATATCATTTAAATAGATGGCATTGTATTATTATTACTGTAACATGGTGTCTCAAAGCACATAAAGGAATCAAAAGCAACTTTACTGCATATTTCATTGATCAGAAAATGTTGTGGAAGAGTTGACAGAAGAATGTAAGAGCCTGAGGGAAAGGAAGAAGTGTTAGGAAATGTTAGGAAGTGTTAGGAAATACTGCAGAGGAATGTACTAACAGATCTGTGAGTGCTAATCTATGATCTAACTGAAGACCTTGTGTAGAAATAAGGAAAACAATAAGATGTAGCTAGGACTGCATAATGATAATGAGTCGGTTAACATTGCCAAAGGAGTCAGGGTCATGAGACTATCACTTGGGATTCCAAATATCATTTCCTTTTGCAGTCCATCTCTGCACACCTTTGGGAGGGGTCTAATGGACTATATAGGGAGTGGAAAGTTAAATGAAAGCAGGATTCTAGAGAAGTACCTCTTCTCAGTTGGTATCTACACTGCAGAGAATTCTCAGAGATGCAGCTATTGTTGGCTCAACCACAACCCTGTAAGTATCTCTTTATGTTCCTACAAGCTGAATTAATTCATAATTTTACAACTAGCTACTCTTGGATACAATATTTTCTGGTTTCTTGCAGCAATAATGAAGAATTTATAATCTTTGTTATAAAAGGCACAAGAGATATAAGACTCTTTTTTTTCTTTTTTTTCAACATTTATTTATTTCTTCTTACATATCAGTCACAGTCCCCTCCCTCTTCCCCCTCCTGGTCTCACCCTCCTACCCTATTCCCCCTCACTCTCCTATTTGCTTTTTTTTAATGCAAGGCATATCTTTTCCCCCAACAGCTCCCCCTTTTAGTCCAATAAACGTCACTTTGTGTTATAATGATAAATACAATACAAAACAATAAGAACAATTAGGCCACAATTACAAAAATTATAAGGTATAATGTACATTCCCAATGTCTAGTCCTTATGTATTTGGCAACTGATATCAATATTCTATTATCTATCTATCTTGATGAGTTTAAAGTTTAAAGTACCTAACTCAGTTTCCATCCTCACTTGCATTACAACTTAAAAACATCTTCTTAGACCTAGAACATCCTTTTAATTCCTAGACAACTTAAAACTTAACTGTGAGACTATAGGTATCTAGTCTTCAACCATATCAGAGACCTGAGAAGGATAAATGAGATATAAGACTCTTAACTCAATAGTTCTAAAAGGAAACTTCCTTGTTCCAGAAAAATGTAGTAATTTCTGGAGTTAGTGTTGTCTTGATTGAAGTGGAGAGAACAAGATCTTTGTACTGCTGAAGTCTCATGTGTTGAAACTATGGAGAGCTTTGCACAATCTCAAGTGCTCATGACAGCCTCAGGACAATTAATGATCCATTTCAAGATAAGAATTTATCTGGAATGAGACCACAGGAGTCTATAAGTCCAATTTGTTCCAATTCCATAAGGAAGCAGGTACCCTTTCCTGATTTCAGGTCTCTGCTCGAGATGACTGACTTGAATCAACCTAATAAAATTTTCAGTCTCAGCCTGAAGTAGATACACTAGCATATGTGTGTCTTGTATTTTCTTGAGAACTTGCCTCAAGCCAAATGATTTTATAAAAAGAAAAGCATGTTAACGTCAAGCTTTTGCTTGATAGTATTTTTGAGAAAACTGAATTGGTAAATATATGTGTATAACAACAATTAATGAGAAAAGAGTCCATGAATTTGAAAGAAAGCGAGGAGGGGTAGATGAGAAAGTTTGAGGGAAGGAGGATGTGTAGGTGGAATGATATAAGTATATTATAAATTCAACAAATAAACTGAATTTGTAACAACTAAGTTTATTTTGTGAAATGTAAAACAAAAAAGAATAACATATCTGGACTGATATCTCTTCAAAAAGCAAAAAGAGGTTTGTGTGTGTGTGTGTGTGTGTGTGTGTGTGTGTCTGCTGGTGTTTATCAAGTATTTAATAAATTCATGGAATCATCATGTTTTTTGAAAAATTGAGATGATGTAAATTTTGATAAGAATTTTATTTCATATTTTTAAATGTGTAGTTCATAACGTTCACACTGAATGATTTTTCTGATATATTTAATCATTTGGGGTATTTGAAATTAGATATTTTCACGCCTTAATCTTGAACAAGTCCCTCTCTTTAATTTGGATATTTCAAATCACATCTATCAAAGGTTCTTTGGAACATGGTTTCTAAGCCTCACAAGTTTTTGACATTTTGAGTTTTAGTTAGGGGGACTTGTACATTTTTATTTTCATGTGTGTGTATTTGTATTATATGTTCATATATGCATCTTCTTATGAATGTGTGTGATCCTTGGAGGCTAGAGGTTTATGTCAGGAACAACCTTTAATATATCATCCACTTTATACATTGAGGCATCTCAACTATAATCACAACTTACCTATAAGGCTAGCTTTCTTATCCAGATTTCTCTCTGGATTCCCTGTCTCTGCCTTTTAAGAAGGCTGAACTTACCATGGGCCTCAACTCCCACAAGTTATTTGCTTAGATTCTAGGGATTGTAACTTCAGTTTTCATACCTTATGGCAAACATTTTAACTACCACACCCCATTTTGGTCCTCATACATTTATTTGTGAAAGTCCTCTGGGGTTATATCATTAATGTTTAAAAGTATGTACCTATTTAGTGAGGTACATACTTAATCTTTCCTATTGAAAGGACAAATAACTAATTTTTAGAGGTCTATCTGCCAAAAGGACATTGATGATGAAATCAATACAGATCATTGTCATGAGTTTGAAAGGTGGCAGTGATCAGAGCAGAGGTCCTAGCACCTCGTCTTATCACACCATGAAGAACAAAGCATAGAGGTAAGTTTCATAGTGGATGATGTTTGTTGTCCCAAGCCAACTCATATGTACTAAGGTATATGAAGGAGGTTCTGTGGCTAGACAAAGCCTCCCTAGACAGGGTGATGCTTGTAACTTCATATGGATAGACCATGTAAATGACTTTTTTCTTTATGACAGGGGCACTCCTGCTGCCACTATTGTCCAACCTGCTTCTATGGGAAAATGTGGAGTCTGTGCCCGTGTGTGAAGTAGTAAATGGACAATGCCAGCTGACTCTCGAGTACCTGTTTAATAAGGCACGTGAGCTATCTGAGAACACCAGTTGCCTCACTTCAGAGATGTTCAATGAGTTTGTAAGTACTCACTAACTTCTTGCTTCTCCCAAAATGAGCTTTCAAAACAATATCTAGGCAGCACTGGAGCTCAGGGGAGAAGCACTATGACCTAAATATCATATAAAAGAACTTCACGGGCACAGGGAACCATTTGTCACTGAAATAGAACCAAAATAATGGAACAGTTTGATGAAGTCATTAAATGAGGGGAGGTCTTTAAGTGACTTTTTTCTTTAAACATCACTTTTTTACAATTTTAATATTTTTTAAATTAAAATTTTTCCATTTTTGACACAAATTCCTAAAATGTATGACTGAAAAGAATCTCTGCTATCCTTTTGGGGAGGGGTTCATGGGAGCCAGTCTCCATCATTACTGTTCACTTAGTGCACAGCAGATTGCCAATAAAGCAGAATGGTTATAGGGGATGGCTAGAATTAAGAAGAATTAAAATGATAGAAATAAAACTGGGAGGAGAAAGTCACTAATGATAATGATAATAGTAATAAAAATAGCTCCTCAGAATTCCCAAACATGGGATATATTGTAAGATGTGAGTTATTCACTTTGAAGAAAACTGGTTTACAACTGTAAATAGACCCTGAATTTTTGATGAAGGTTCTTTGAAGGCTAAATGTTGTCCCCTCTTAACCCCTTAAGCAACAACAGACAAGGACTGCAAACAGTAATGAGCTTGTAACACAGGACCCTCATACATACTAAACACATTCATATTGTCCTATTTAATCACTAGAAATGTTTTCATTGTGTGATCTTGACTGGCCTTCTTTCAACTTGTTAGGACCCCTAGTAATTCATTAATCTTTACAATTTTGTTCACAATAGGTATTTTAAGTATATATATTTGATAAAATGTAATGTCAATTAATAATAAAATGTAAACATTAAGTATATTATCTGTATTTTAGTTTTTCATTGTATAATATTTCTGACAATACTATGCTTGAGTTTTTAATGACTGACTCTATTACATTCAGCAAAATTGCACTTTGAAGTTTTGAGGATATTACTGTAGTCAAGGTGTATAGACTCACTGATAATTGAAATAGCAGGAAGCCAAGGGTTCCCAAACACAGGTACATACTCACTGTGCCATTGATATTCTAGGAATGAGCATCATTAAAACACCAAGTGTTTTGTAGTTTTACATTTTCCTCCTTCTTTTCAAATAATAACTTTTTAGAAAGCATGAAAAACAAGAGAAAAATAAATCAGAGAAGTTAGTAGACTCAAAAGGTAGCTGGAAAAGTGAGATCACATATCTAATACACTTAACTATACTAAAGCTTCATGTTTCTCAGTCCTAACGTATGTGTTTTATGTAGTACCCATCCTTTAGAAGTAAGTGGAGGGCAAACACATTAATGTACTGCTCATGGATTCACTGACTCAGTTTCCCAATTCACTGACTGTTTTCATTTCCAGAATAAACATTATGCTTTCCGTCCAGCCTTCCATGGTAAAATTGCCTGGCCATGCTACAAATATTCCTGCCCTTTTCCAGATAACACAAAACAAGACCAAGAAATTAAGGTGAATCCTCAGTATAATTTTCTCATCAAATCAACTGAAGTGATGGACTGGCTCTGCCAAACTGCAGCTCATTACAAGAAAAAAAAAAAACTGAGCAATTCAAGGAAAATCACTATTCTCATCTGATATTGCAGCCTTCCCCTTGGTCTTTACAAGTACGTCTTGGGAAATATTATATGTGTTTATCAAATGGCAAATATGGCCTCTGGTGCAAGGTTGATATAGACTTCTAAATAGTAACTATTACACACCTTCCCATTCTATTCCTTGAAATTACCAATCTTAATGTCTTAAATTTAAAGTCATCAAATACATACACATGCTGCACATATAATTTGTACTCTTTAGTGATTTTGCACATCCACTATGCACATTCTGTACATCTGCTATGTATATCAGTTATTGTAGACATGAGAGAAAGGGAAGGAAAAAAAATCTATTAAGAGCTATTCTATGGCGAGGTACTCACAAAGCCCTACATAACCCTACAGCAAACGATGCTCAAAAAATTGTATAACACAAGCTATAAGCACTCCACTAGGTATCACATGCAATTCAACCTTCAGTTCTTAACTTAACGTGATGCCCAATGTTTTTGCCTAGCCTGGGGTCCTTTTGAAAATGACCATAGGTATGCTGGTTGGTTGGAACAACACCCTGAGTCACGCAGTAGCAAATGTTGCTGATCTGGAGTCAATCACTGTTGTCCGAACTTTTGTATCTAAAGTCAGAAAGATAGCTACAAAATTCACAAGCCTTGCAACACTTCTAAAGGATGTAAAGTCATTAATCAACCTGGTAAGTTCTTGCTTTTCACTACTCTGCTTTTCTTATTCATGAAAGCTGTGACCCTAGTAGAGACAAATGCATTTGTAGTATCTCTCTCCTGGGAGAGTGTAATTTAGGCATGCTCATAGATATCCTCATGCCTAAGGGGTTGTTGGCCACTCCTACATTCTCAAAGGTGCTTTAATCAGCATCTCACAACACAGGGCTCTCAAGAGACAACAACTTCTCCTCATAGTAGTTCTGGCAGTATCCTTCTTGGGCAGGGTGAAGGTCTCTTAAGAGTTCAACAGAGCCGGGCATTGGTGGCGCACGCCTTTAATCCCAAAGCTCGGGAGGCAGAGGCAGGCGGATCTCTGTGAATTCGAGGCCAACCTGGTCTACAAAGTGAGTCCAGGATAGTCAGGCTGTTTTATAAAGAGAAATACTGTCTCGAAAAGCAAAAACAAACAAACAAACAAACAAAAAAAAAAAAACAAGAGTTCAACAGATCTCATCACACCATACCTGGTCTGTCTACATCCTAACCACCATGTGCTGTCCCCATGGTTCTGTGACTCTATTTCCATATAGTAGGTAGGGGGTAGATTTGATTGAAAGCAAGAAAAAGAAAATGGTGAACTAACAAAATAAAAATATAGAAATGGTATCTCAGAGATGACACTGAAGGGATAGAAAAGTCCTTCCCGGGAGAGTTGACACTAGCTTCTCTACTGTCCTTTGGTCAAACCCATGTCTACAGTCAAGTAGCAACTTCCATCTTATTGTGAGGACATACTGCATCTGGGACCAGCAGCATATCACAAATACTTGTCGGAGTCTTGTGTCTAATGTTTAGATAACTAACAGATCTATGGCTGCCTATTTCAGGCTCATGAAAATGATATCTTTTGCTGAAGATTTGTTTTTTCCTAAGTGTATCCCAAATCCTTGCTCAACATTTAAAAGCAATTTGGCAGAATAATTATTAATAGTACATTTAATAAATGCTTATTATTTGGTGATAAGGTTCATCTTGTATCTGAGGAAGACTACCCTGCCTCATATAGACTTCCATCCCTACATCTGTCAAAAAAGTCCACTCACCTTCTTTCCTATCACGCCCCACGCCCTTCTCACCTGCCTGAATTACGATGCAAAAAAGGTAGCCAGTCATGTCAAGATCCTGAGATGCAAAATGGTCCGCAGAAAATGCTAAATCTCCATCCTATCTATTCTGAAATGCTCAGAAATAGATGGGATGCTATTGTGCTAGAGGTACCCATTCTCTAAACATTTTTGTTAATTTTATACCTTTTCAATGTGTACATATGAATTAAGGACTTATTTGGGGTATTAAAATTAATGGTTCAAAAATATTGTGTCTGAAAAGATAAATTTGTAGAAGTTTATTTTCTACATTTAATGGCAAACATGCTAAAAGTATTTAGAGGGGGGCCAAGATGGCGGCGACCTACACTGACGCATTTTGAACTTGGGGGAAAAAAGAGCCATAAAAAACACAGAGTTACTGGGCACTGTGCAAAAACCGGAGGGTCTAGACCCCCCCCCCCGGGAACACTCACAGCTCCCAAGGGACTTTTAAAAGTCCCAAGGCAAGGCTCTCCCCATCTCTCACAGACACGGAAGCCACTAAACCCAGGATTCGGGAACTCCCATTTCTAGAGGAACCTGGTAAGATCGATCCCAACTTACAGCAGGCAGAATCAGGGTCCACTTGGCCATAGATCACTGGCCTATTGGGCTCCCCACACATCAGGTTGAACTTATACCCACTTAAAAAACTTTGCGAGATAGTGGAAGGCTTAGCAAGGAACAAACAGGGGACTCAGCGGGTGGTCCACAGCCGCTCGTGAAGTGGAGGGCGGGAGATTCCAAGAGAGCGCGGGAAGCTGTGAACACAAAGGCGGGCGGGAGGGGCCGAATCCCGCACACTCAAGGTAGCTCAGCTAGGGAGGGAGCACGGCTGGAAGGGCCAAATCCCTGCGAACTCACAAATACTTGTGAGTCATCTAGGGAGAGAGACAGGCATGGGCGGGGCCAGGGATCCATGCACCCATGGCTGAGCTGCTGGGACGAGAGGTCCACTCAGGCAGCCAGAGGATCCGGGGCTTGGGGTACCCACGGGACCCGTGGCGGTGCAGAAAGGAAGGGAATCAGGCACAGAGTCCAGCCCTGTGGCGAGAAGCCTAGAGAGAAACCAGAAATCGGGACCATAGCTATATCCTGGAAAATCCAGACATATTAGGTGTGGAGCCAGACCCTATCAGCCTCCGTGATGAAAAACAAAGCCCACAGAATCTGTGCCCGGGCAGACAGGCCCATACCATCAGAACCATTACAGGCTGATAACTCAGAGTGCAACATAGGGAAGTCTGAATTGGGAGCAGTGAAACAATCCTGGTCCATTACTCACAACCTGGGAATAGGCTGCACCAGCTCACAGTGCCTCTGGCGATTAAAACCACAGTGACCTTGAAATCCCCCTGTAAGCAACGACAGATAGCCAAGTAAGTCGTCCCCTGCACCAAATCATCCACTGTGGTTCCAAGCACAGAAAACAGACAGCTAAACGCATCAAATGGCGAAAGGTCAAAAAAAAAAAATAGAAATCAAGGAATGATGACTCCAACAAAGCAGAATCATCCTAGCTCATCCAATTCGGATGACCACACACCAACAGAAACACATGAAAACATTGACAATTCTGCATTATGGAAAGTGATAGAGTCCCTGCAAGAAGAACTTAAATCTATGAAGGAATTCAAAGAAGCCACAACTCTTCAAATCAAAACAAGGAAGAACACCATTAAAGAGCTCCAAGCCAAGGTGACAGGAAAAGGAAAAAGCCATGAAAGATTTTCATACAAAAAAAAGCAAGCTGGACAAGGAAATGTACAAAACGAACAAAACCATACAAGACATGAAAATAGAAATAGAAACAATAAAGAAAACACAGTCAGAGTTAAAAGAGGAAGTAGAGAACCAAGGGAAGTGAACAGGAACTACGGATGTGAGTATCAACAATGGGATGCAAGAGATGGAAGACAGGATCTCAGGCATGGAAGATTCAGTGGAAGAAATCAGTACGACATCCAAAGAAAATGAGAAGGCTAAAAAATCTCTCACCCACAACATCCAAGAAATCAAGGACTCAATGAAAAGACAGAACCTAAGAATTATAGGTATAGAGGAAAGAGAGGACTCCTGACTCCACGATCCAGGAAATATCTTCAACAAAATCATAGAGGAAAACTTCCCAAACCTGAAAAAAGAGATGCCAATAAAAATCCAACAGGCTTACAGAACACCAAACAGATTAGACCAGAAAAGAAACTCCTCTCGCCACATAATAATTGAAACTCCAAATGTACAGAACAAAGAAAGAATATTGAAAGAATATTAAAAGCTGTAAGAGAAAAAGGTCAAGTCACATACAATGGCAAACCCATCAGAATTACACCTGACTTCTCCCCAGAAACGTTAAAAGCTAGAAGGGCCTGGTCAGATATACTACAAGTCCTGAGAGATCATAGGTGCCCAGCCAGACTACTTTACCCAGCAAAACTCTCTATCAACATAGA
>CAJQZJ010013043.1:1145350-1163685 GCA_907164525.1 Lophiomys imhausi
TCTCTCTCTCTCTCTCTCTCTCTCTCTCTCTCTCTCTCTCTCTCTCTGTGTGTGTGTGTGTGTGTGTGTGTGTGTGTGTGTGTCTCCTGCTCCCCTCCACTCTCTCTCTTTCTCTCCTTCCCTCTTCCCTTCCATCTCTCTTTCAGATGAGGATGACATAGGCAGACCTCTTCCATCTTGTGATCCCACCATAATATACTTTGCAGTCAGAGGACCAGTGCAGTGGGGACAAATTGGTTATGAACCAATGGTTCATGGTTATGGACTGAATCTGTAAGGCAAAGTAAAATTTTCTCTGTTAAAGATTACTTCATTGGTCATACTAATGGAAAACTGACTAACAACACCTTTTACCAGTTGCTGCTTTGGTTGACTTCTGCATCTTATTCTCATCAGAATAGACATTTACTGCTAAAGTAGAATTCTAGTTGAATGATTACTGACTAGAACTCTTTTGCATCTCCTGAAAATGAAACCTTGGTAGAAAAATAACTGTCTCCAACAGCTTTCCTAAAAGCTCACAAGGCAGCCAATATTGCTCTCTACATGAAAACTCCCACAACAATCATAGCCTATTTCAATAGCAGACATGGGGGTGGGGAGATGAAACAATAAAAGACAGTTATATTCTGATTCACCACAGCACTCGGTAACTAAATGATATACACAGTCAGTAGACCTGTTCTTAAGGATCAGTCGAAGAGGCAACAACAAGATTCTATCTAAAAACAAAATACATATTCACTACTGATTTCTACCAGGCACGTAAAGAAGCATGGAAACCAATGTTTCTCAAAGTAGTCCATGAAACAGGAAAGGAAGAAACCCTACCAAACTCATTCTATAGAGTCAGTAATATTCTCTCACCAAAACAGATAAGTACACAGCAAGAAAAGCAACTTATATATATATTTGTCTGATGAGCAAATAGGCAAGTTTTCTGTATAATATAACTGATGTTAATTAAATGCACCAACATGTTGTAAAAATAATCGTTGACCATGTTCAAGTTAGTCTCATTCTGCGAAGACAAGGAAGGTTCAACATATGCTAATCAATTGATGTTATACACCAAATAAACAGGTCTAGAAACCAAAATCAGATGCTCATTTCAATAGCCATAGAAAAGCCACTGCAGAAGGGAGAACCTATCTTCATGATATAAATCCTGAAGAATCTAGAAATGCACGTATCACACTTCAACGTAAGTGTGAAAACCTACAACCAGCATTATACAAAATGACAGAGACACAGAAAGCCTTTCTTCTAAATCCATGAGAAAGAAAAGGTGTCCATGTTGATCACTATTATTTATCTAGTACTTACAATCTTAGCTAGGGCTAAGAGCTAAAGCGAGAACTAAAAATACAATGACTATGAATAGGAAACAGAGGAATCAAAGTATCTGTACTTCTGTAATATGATTCTATATTTAAAAGACTCTTAGTACTTCACCAGGTAAACAATCTAAGAACATAATAGCTTTTAAAGTATTCCAAGGAATATAGCTATCCAAGTAAGTGAAAGATCTAGACAAGCAGAGTTTTAAAATAATAAAGTAAAAATTGCAGAACATAGAAAGAACTCACATTTCCATTGATAGGTACAATTCATACTGTGAAAATGGCGATATTATCAAAAAGCATCTACAGATCCAGTGCAATCGCTATCAAAATTCCAATCACATTCTTCAGCAACAACACAAACTCTGAAATTAACATGGGAACACCAGAGATTCCAAATATCAAAAGTAATTATGAAGACAAAGAACAACCCTAGTTCTAGTATAATACCTGATTTCTTTTGAACGTAGAAACCAAGAATAAGAAAGCAGGCATACTACTAACATACAATGGATACCAATGGAATAGAGCAGAAGACCAGAAAAACTCCATGTAGCTACAGTCTCCTGATTTTGACAAAGGTTCCAAAGCTTTGGAGGAAAGGGGTACCATCAACAAACAATACTCAGAAATCTGGATATCCAGTTAGAAAAAGGAAAAATACACCCATTTATAATCCTATGCAAAGATAAATCCCAAATAAGTTACAATGTTAAAAATTAATGTGGACCTGGAATGTTGAAACTGCTAGAGGGAAAACTCTTCAAGACACAGGCATAGGTGAGGGCTTTCTGAAAAGGAATTCCAGCAAGTTCAACAAATGCTGGAAAGGATATAAAGAAACAGCAGCTTTCATTCACTGGGGGTGGATGTGAATTGGTACAGCCATTGTGGAAATCAAAGTACATGCTTCTCATAGATTCCCAACCTTAAAACTCTCGTAAGATCCAGCTACACCACTCCTCTGTAACTACAGAAGGAATTTGAGTCAGTACAGCAAAGAGACAATGTGTATTGGTGTTTTTGCCACACTGTTCTAAATAGCCAAGATAAAAACAAGACTAGATGTCCACCAACACATGATTAAGGAAAATGTGATGTGTATGTGCACATGTATGTATTCATACACCATGGAGTTTCATTCAGCCATGAAATTATGTCCTTCCTAAGAAAAGCATGAAACTGGTGATCACTAGGTTAAGTAAATAGACAGATTCCTAAAGTCAAATATCATGGTTTCTGTTATGTGCAAAATCTGGTTTTAGTAAATTACATTTTAAGAAGCAAATGCAACATATAGGACATAAAAGCAGAATTAAAACTGCAATTAGGAAAAGAAGTCTAAAGCAGGGAAAAATGAGAGGAGGGGAAGTCAATCAGAGAGAAGACAGAGAGCACATTTTCTCCCATATATGAAAAGCAGATTTAACTGTGTAAGATTATGCAGATTCCCTTTGGATTGCTGTTAGGATATCAAGAGTAGTCAGGTGAACTAGAGAGTTGGATCAGTAAGTTCTCAAGCCTAATGACCTGAATCAACTCATTGGTTCCCACATAATGAAATGAAAGAATCAAATTCCCAAAGTTGTCTTTTACTTCGATGTGTACCCTGTGGTATATGCCTATACACATATGTGTGTACACACACGTGTACATGCACACAATAAAATAAATAGCATAAAACAAAAGAAGTGACAACTCTGTCTAGGATCTACTATCAACAGACCATTGATTTAATATTTCCCATATTTACAAAAATTGCAATAAGGACCCTTAAAATAATACTCAAATCCACATGAAAGCAGACAAGTTTCCTAAGCACACAAGAATCCACAGAGCAATGAAGTCATTAACCCAGCTACTCTCCAAGCCTCCAACAGTAGAGATTCCTTATTTCATATTGCTTTGTACTGATGAGTGAGCTAGAAAAGTCCATGGAAGAGTTCTAATTCCACACATGTGAAATGAAGATTAAACCAACCTCTAAAACCAAACACATATCCAGGCAATTTGGATGAGCAAATAAAGTGTGTACTCTGCTACCAAATATTTATATAGTTACATGAATTTTCTCATCATATAACCAAATAAACATACAACTATACAATAAATTGTTAAACCAAGACTTCAAACTGACAGGCATATTAAATGTACCTTCTTAAAAATTGGTCCTAAGAGCAGAAATATTATAAATAACTTGACTATAAAAATTCACCAAGAACTATACAAATCATAAAACTAAACAGCTAGACTTTCATGTGAGAGGAGAATCTAGATACATCACAAGAGTACTCTTTGTAAAATCAAAACTCTCCATTTATTTAACAATATACCAAAATGTACTTTCATGCAACATAGGTGCATGAAAAAAAAAAAGTAGATGCCTATTACTGAAGAGATTGTAGCAGAAAATGGAGATACGAGACTGAGCAAGAAATAGAAATGCCCAGTGTGCTAGTTGGCTTTAATGATGCCAAAATGAAATATGCTGGATACTGGGGTGGAGCGTCAACAATGGACTTTTTCATCTGCATGTTAGCACAAACATCACCCAGGAAAGATGTAACCACTAGACCAGTAGTTGCACAAG
Organism: Lophiomys imhausi; assembly: GCA_907164525.1. Lineage (NCBI taxonomy): Eukaryota > Metazoa > Chordata > Mammalia > Rodentia > Muridae > Lophiomys > Lophiomys imhausi. The sequence continues at coordinate 1,149,284 of CAJQZJ010013043.1, forward strand.
TCTTGGGATACAGTCAACTTATTTGTGAAGAGCTTCAAGCTCTATTCTATAGCAGGAGGACAAAACACTGACTGGGGAGTTCCTAGGCTGAAGTAAGGAGGCTTTTCCTAGAGCTTGTATAAACTGGTGTGATGTGTCTCTCAGCCTTCTCAGAGTCTATTGCATCCATGCATTACTGCAGTTATCAGGTTAAGCTACAGATACAAACACTTCAGTGGTGTCTTGTCACTGGCAGAGACCCACACAAGCTAAACTGCAGAAAATGGGTGACTGAGGCTGTGGCCTAGTGTCCCAATGGCCATAAAATAATAAAAGATGGCAGGAGGGATGGCTCAGAAGTTAAGAGTGATGGCTGTTATTGTATAGGATCAGAATTTGGATCCCAACACCCTTGCCAGATAGGTAGATCACAACCACCTCTAACTCCAGTTTCTAGGGATCCAATGCCTTCTTCTTGACTCTACAGGCATCCATGTACACATTCACAGCACATCAATTCAAGCTGAATCAAGAACATACATTATCCAATCCATGTATCAGGGAACATTGCCAAAGAACTGATGGAAGAAATATGAGCCTGATGTTTAGGGTGGGGTGTTACGAAATAGATGCTTTCCTCTGAGTGCCAGCAGCATGACTATTAGTCTTCAAGCACTACAGGCAGCTAACGTAACCTGTATTGTAACTTTAAGCCTAGTAAATTAGGGAAATCAGCAAAACAGTACAGAGTCAACTATGTCTAGGGTGATGGTGGTAGGCTTTTAACCCTCCCTGAAGTAGGAGGGCAGTGGGATCCTGTCCTATGAATCCAGGCCTTCCTCCTTCTTACCACCTCCAATCCCTGAATTCATTGGGAAATTCTGCACTTCAGTATACAGACAGTGGAAAGTTAACTGGAGGCAGAATTCCAGTCAAGGAGGTAACCTTGTTTGGTACTTATGCTGTGGTAGGATAGTTCAGAGATACTGTTGACTTTGACTCAACCATATGCTCCTCTACATCTTATCAACTAGTTGTGTTATTGAGATGTTCTTGGGTAGAATGTCTTTACTGTCACACTGTTTAGAAGATCTGTGTGATCGTTACTGTATTGAGGCAAGAGACCTTCTTCCCAAGATATGTGGCAGTGTCTAAAGACACTTTGTGTTGTCTCAATTTCTTTGAGGAGAAAATGTGAGTGTGTTACTGACACCTAATGTATTAAAACTAAGGTGACACCACACAGTCTCCAGCACAGTAGGCATTTCTAGCAGGAGGAATGGCATATCTAAAAGTTGATGGGCTTCTAAAATTGAAAATTGTGACTGGAATGAGACCACAGGCATCTATGGTTACAACTCCAGGAGTAAAAAGCAAATTTTTCTGGTTTCTGGTCACTACTATGAACATCTCAACTTGAAACAACTAATCAAACGTTCAATTATACAGTCTACTATAGACAATGATAGAAGATGCTTATAGGATACTGCTTTGAAAATCTCAACAAAACCAAACTACTTTGTGTAGGGGTTAGATAAATTAGATTTAGAAAATATATAGGGGTTTCTGATACTGTCTCTTAATTCGGGGCATGAAGAGCATTATCAGCATGAAGTCAGGAAAAACAGGAAAGACTTAATAGACTGAAAAACAAGGTTGAAGTCAGGAAAACAGGAAAGACTTAATGGACTTGAAGAAACAAAGTATCTGGCCTGACATTGTTTTCAGCTGCTAAGTGGGTGGAGCCCAAATTAAGCTGAAACAGAGTTCCTCCTATTTAAGGGCAGTGCATGGAGCCCAGAGAAAGAGAAGAGGCCCCTGATGCTAGAGAGCTCCAAGAGTCCTGCTGAAAAAAGTGCTGGCCATCATTTGATGGCCAGATTTCCCTGAAGCAGAAAGAAGCTGGTGAGCAAAGAAAGCCTGAGCAAGACACCAAAAGGCCAAGGACTAAACCCTGTGGCTCAGCTTTTGCCTAGAGGGGTTTGATCTGTCCGAACAGTGGCCTAAAGGAAATTGTGCCTGGCTTTAAGGACTGAGGCAGAGCAGCTGAGTTCCTGATTCAAAAGAAGTAAGTTGGCCTGCAGACGGCTGGGATCTCCCACAGAGAAGAAAGCATGAAGCCTTATTTAAGGTGAGACTGCAATAACCAACTTACCCTGACGAACCTGCATCTGAGAGATCCAGAAAAAGGACTGCTAAGTGCGTTAAAGAATCTACAACAAAGACTGTGTTCCTGACGACTGAGGACCTGCCCCAGAGACTGTATCATTCTAAAAGGTTATGAAAGTAGTTGTTATAATTATCAATGGGTTTAGTGGATAGGTTAAAGGGGTTGTAAGAATTTATAGGATTAATAGTTAAGAAATTGTTGGTGTTTGTTATAAGTGAATTTAGTAATAAATAAATAAGTGTTAAATAATAATTTAAAAGTTCGGTTACAACTTTGTGTAAAAAAATGCAGATTAGTGTTAACTAGGTGCCTTAATAGTCTTGGAAATAATCGAAAAAGATGAATTAATAAAAACTATACAATTTATATTTTATAAAAGTCAACACCGGGCTGGAGAGATGGCTCAGCGGTTAAGAGCACTGGCTGCTCTTCCAGAGGTCATGAGTTCAATTCCCAGCAACCACATGGTGGCTCACAACCATCTATAATGAAATCTGATGCCCTCTTCTGGCCTGCAGATATACCTGCAGACAGAACACTATACATAATAAATCTTAAAAAAAAAAAAAAAAAGTCAACACCAAAATTAATGTACTAGAACTCAGGCTAAGAAAACTTAGGTGATTAAAGAGAAGTGTGTGTATGTTTTTTATCAATTATGAAATACATTGAGAGCTACTTCATATTCTATGAAAAATTAAGAATAATGGGGATTCTGAAAATATTATTCAATTTTACCTTTAAATATTGTTTAGTTATCTTTCATTTTGCACAGATTTATGTATTTAATAATTTTATTACATGAATTTTGGTACTTTTCCACACACAAACATAAAGTCTTACCTAGTTTTATGTTTCACACTTCTAATTGCATTTGTCAAATGTTCTGTGGAACTAAGTTGCTGAGACACTTTTTCTATCAGCAACATGGAATAGTACCATTGAAGTTATAAAGTCCCTTTATGTTGTACAAGCATGTGTCTTTCCTCTTGAAAGCACACATTTTTAGCGGACTATACCTGTTCCCATGATGGTGAAGAGGTAGCAGTAGTGACAGATCACTGTCACAGATGTAGAAGGTGATTGTTATACAGAGCAGGGAAATGGATAAAGACAGACTCCTGGGACTTGTCTCAAGTACCAAGAACAAAGTACTCATCTTTACAAGTAAGCGTAACAACTTCTACTAGCACTGACCCTTGGGAATTCTGATGTGTTCTCTGCTGCACTGACACATGGTGAGAGCCCACATGTTTGTTGATGGGACCAGTGAGGTACTAAGTCTGCAGTTCTGGTGTCCTACCTCCACACACTGCTAGTAAGAGGACTATGGAAAAAAATCGCCCATGGAAGCCATATATATATATATATTGCAATTACAAGACCCAGTCCTCTCACAAGGTTAATATAATCTCAAATTTAAAAAGAAAATATGTTATCTCTTCCCTCAGAGCTCAAGGAACCATATGGAAAAGGAGGCAGAAGAAGTTGGGGAGACAGACAGCATGGAGGGCACTGGGAAAACAAGACTCTATAAAATGAATGAGAAAAAGTTTTATGAACGCACAGAGACAGGAGCAGCAATCAAAGGGCCTCCACAGGTCTGCACCAGGTCCTCTGCATACATACTACAGCTTTCAGTTTAGCATTTTTATGAGACTTCTGAATGTGTAAACAAGTGAGACTTTGATTTTTTTTTAAATAAATTTATTTATTTGTTGCTTCAGGCTATATCTCCATCATATTGTACTCTTTCCCCCCCTTCCCAGCCCCGCCCTCCCACCCAAGTCTCTGATTCTTGTGCCTTCTCTTGGGGCTCCTGTATTTTTCTGGTGACTTGCCTAGCCCAACTTTGATATTATGATTTTCAGTTTATCTTATTATATTTTTATTCTATTATGTTTTGCTGTTACCTCTTAGAAACATGTTCTCTTCTAACAGACAGAAGGGGAGTTGATATGGATGAAAAAGGAGGTGGGGAGGAACTGAGAGGAATAGATGGAGGGGAAATTACATTCAGATTATATTGTATGAAATAAGAAAAAGAGAGTAGGTGTAGGGGAAACTATATTCAGATTATGTTGTATGAAAAAAGAACCTATCGTTAATAAAAGATAAATTAAAAATAGAATTTTTAGGCAAAGGGGCAGTCCATGAGGGCACCGTGGTGAGCTGGCAATGCCAGGCTTAGGCATCAAGCTGATGGTAGAGCTCTCTACATCCTTGGCATTAGGAGGAAGCCAGCCAACCAGTGTCTGTTCTCACTAGGCATAATGATGAAGAAAACAGATTAGTTGTGTTGTCCTTGTCACATCAGGGACCAAAATGTGCATTTTGGATATTGATTTCTTAAAAGTTCCAAATTGTAGAGAATCTTGCCACCAAAAATAAGTATAAATTCTGAAAACACTGAACTGTGAAGAGAAAGACTTACTCAGCTGGAATTACTATGAGTTTCAAGTATTTGCAATGTTAGAAGGACTTCTGGGGCAATCTCAAATCCAGGATGTCACCGAATTTATCTAACTATCTTTCTGTGCCAAGATAATGATGGACCACATGTGTACAGTGCATGAGGTTTATTCCTCACTCCTGTTATACAGAACCAAGTCACACAGAGAGCCCCAAGGATAAACAACGCTTTCCTACTCAGGATTACTTTTCATAGCCACACCAGAGAGGTCTCCTCTGAGAGAGTCCTCCTTTTATTTAGCAGAGACACTCCTGTTCTTCTTCCTGTCAAATCTGTTCCTGTGGGAGAACACAGTCTCCATGACCTTGTGTCTCAAGAATTCAGTCTACCGCCAACAGAACCCTGGAGATTATTCCACTCTCTGGTCCATCTACATCTATGACCTGTCTTCAGAAATGTTCACTGAATTTGTAAGTATCTCTTTTATTTCTTCCCCAAAGGGGCCATCACCACAGCTCAACAGGAAAGCATCATGAAGCAATTTTCAAATGATACGCTTTGACAGGGAAAAGAAAGCATCAGCCACTAGAATGTGGACCAAAGAAAGTTTCATGAACTCACAGAAATTCACAAGAATAAAACAATTTTTAATTCTTCTAATATATATTATATATTCTATTTTTGCTAATATGAAAACATATTGTCTAATTTTTGTGACTTATTTTTACCATAAACACAATTATATTCTAAATTTCTGATAATACCTTTATGGTCAAGAATATAGATGCAGAAAGTATGGATAATTAAAACCATGATATTATAATGCTTTGTTAAAACAATCATCTATCTGGACCAAGAAGCAACAAAGAGACTAATGACTATAGATTCAAGGGCACTACAGCACCAGTCACAAACATGAGAAAAAAAATACTTAATATTTTCTAATTTTAGCTGGTTTCAGTGCTTGTTCTTCAGATAGTGACTTTTAAGAGGGGAAAGAAAGAGTAATAAATAGAAGAAATTGGGAGGTTGGAAACTTAAAGGTAAGAAATGAAATTATAGATTTAATGAGGGAAGCAGGCAAATATTCACTTTCTTAATGTCTTAATTTCAATTTTGGTGCAATATTCATTCTTTAAAATTACACATCTATCAAATGTATCAATATTCTGATCACGTATTTCTTTGTTGAATTTCCAAGCTTTAAGTAACTGAATGTTTTGTCATCTCCAGGATGATTAGTATGTCCAGAGCCAGGGATTCACTGATAGGGTCGTCAACATTTGTTCTCCAAAAACGAAAGGCCAAACTCTTCAGTTCCAAGTGAGTCCTCAGCTTTGGTTTCACCAAGACAACAGAAGGTGTACACTGGCGCACAGTTCTGTAGCTTGTTACAGGCACCATAACAAAGGTGTAATTGTTCATGTAAAAGAAAAATAAAGGTTGAGCAATCAAAGAAAAATTACATGTTGTGAAATGCTGTAAGTAAACTTAAATGCTAGGTCATAGAGTAATGGATTCATAAATTACCCATGAACAGGACACTCATAACCAATGCTTTATTCTGTTAGAAATTTAACTGAATGTGACATCCACAGTTAAATATATACCCATGAAGATGTAAAGAATAAAAATTCAGTTATATTTTTTATGTATTGCGAGTGTACTTTCATTGGCAGTCCTGTGTATTCCTGACAACTACATCATGTCTTCTTGACTTTCCAGACTTCTTTGTCCTACTTCTTTATTCTCATGCTCATGTCTCCTTGCCTGGTTTGTCCTCTTCTTTGTCTTAACTGAAAGAAACATAAACAAATAGAATCCCGAGAAGCACTGTTATGTTCCTAAGGATGCAACCATGCCCTCTATTGTAATGACTAATACACCTGTCATGCCAGCTCTACTTTATAACTGGTCCAACCTTCTCTTCTGATCCCTAACAGAAACAATCTTAATCTTAGTAGTAAACACTATTTTATATTTATATGCATTCCCTCAAACATACAATGTATTCTACATAATTGTATTGGTGGTATGAGTCTTCTGTAACTCCTGCAATTCTCATTAATAACTACTGTGCTAATAGTAAGTGGAAAAAATGAAATGAAAAAATATAACATTTATTGAGAGAAACTACATTGATATGGACACCACACAGTACTGGTTTGACACATGTAATGGCAACCAAATTCTATAATGTATAGTAATGTATCAGATGTAAATTTTTACATTTCTACATGTATCATCTACAAAAATGTTTTATATATACAGAAATCACAAAGGAATGAGCTACTTCAGGCTCCTGGAGAAAAGCCTACATGTAACTAATGCTACTGTATTTCATTTCCGTTAATGTGATTGTTTGCTCAGCCTGAAGTCCCAATGAGATTAGTAAATAGTATATTGAGTGCAGAGAAAAACCCTGCACTATCTAGTGACTGAAATAAATGGTCTACAAGGAGTCAGAGATACCATCTTATCAAAATCTAGAGACATTTAGGAAAATGGGAAGGGACTACTTGAGGAAATTGAGTGGATACTTATCAAGGCAAGAAGTCTCTTTACACTTCAATGCTTTCCTCCTACATGGAAGATATGGCCTAAAATGAACGATGACTTTTGAAACTCTTACCTTTGCAAGGCTGAAATTTAGGCATCCTTAGTCCTGTAGATAACTTTAGCACTTAGGGTTTGCAGGCACCTTCAACCCTCTCAGAGTGCTGAACTCAGCACCTCATCCACCAGCTATCTCTAGAAAACAGTAATTTTTATGACACCGCTACTAGGTGAGTTGAGTCTTCTGACTACCCACATTTTTTGAGACACAGTCATCTCTCCACTATCTACATCTTACAACCTTACATGCAATCCTCATTCTGTCTAAAGTATGGGCTACATACATTATACTAAATATACATTAAAAGCAAGGAAATGATCATGTTACACTGTCCAAGTGTGTAAAGAAGAATGGGCACAGGAACGACACTGAGAGAACTAACACTAGCTTCTTCACTGTTCTTTGGTCAAATCCATGTCTATACTCAGGTAGCAGCTCCCTGGTTCTCCTTCTGCCTGTTCCTATATGAGCACACCTCTCTGGGACCAACTGTTTGTCAGAAAACATATACATGAGTCTGGCTTCTAGTGGTTAGATGATTAACATAGTAACAGTATCCTCACTGAGATCATAAAAGTCAATAACTTTAGCTGAAGTTTTACATGTCAAATTTTTCTCAAATTATAATCAACATTTAGAAGATATAAAGACCAACAAATACTAATAGTTACCAGCTATCACTTTGGCAGTTGGGTTTACCATTGAACAGAAAAAGATGATGACAACCATGCTTGGCCAGGACTAACAGACTTGCAGCTGATAAAGGCACTTGTCTTTTGCTTTTTTTTTCCAACATTTATTTATTTATTTAAGCTACATCTCAAATCACAGTCCCCTGCCTTCTCCCCCTCCCTCCTATCTGCCTTTTTTTAATTTGAGGTTTTGCTTTTTATAACATGATTCACTGCCTGGATGGAAATTCTAATACAGTCGATATCTATCTCAAGGTCCTGAAGAGCAACATGGTCCAACAAAACAGCTGCTAAGCTCTTGTTCATCCTGTGTGCGTTAAAGTTAAAAAAACAAAATATCAAAATTTTTGTCCCTTTCTATAGAAAAATACCAATAATCTTGACTTGTTCCTATCAAAATCTGTCACAAGCAATGAAAACTAGACAGACATTCAAAGAAGACACCTCACAACTCATTGTAGAATCACAGAGTATAGACATAAGTTGAGTTGTTAGCATTAAAAAGGAAGGTTATTGAGCACGGACATTTCAGCACACTTTACAAAAGCCATCTACTCTGGTTGAGTCAATGTTCTCAATGTACTGACAGGCAACACAGCACTTTACAGCTGCAGTATCCTCGGGATCCTAAAACTTTTAAGCAACCTGAAATGTGTTAGGTTACAGGATGAAATGGCTGCAAAGTTCCCTCATGCCCCTGTGAATTCTCGTTTACTTGGCATTGTCTTCTATCTCTATACACTGTGGTTCTAAGGAGGCTTCTTTGCTCCATCCTCATATTCAGATTAGTTAGTACGTTGCTCTCTTCCTTTAGTGACTTGTCACTTGGTGGGGAAGCGATGATCAGTTTTACAAAGTTTCTTCCCTTTCCTTCTCAGGATCTTCATACTTTGGAGTTGTCAGGATGGAATACAATACTAAACAAAATGGATAATTTTGACATCACTGACCAATAAGGCAGTTACAAGGACTTATTGTTCAAATTGAATTACTCCTTAATGGCAGGTGCTTCTCTCATAGACATACTAATATGCTCTTAAGATGACACCAATGAGAACACCTCAGGGATCCAGTGATTTTATTAAAAGAATTTCCCTAGCCACTAACCTTCAGGCCCTGAAGAGAACCACAATTGCATTAACAATATAATGTGTATCAATTTGGCAAATTTGTATTTACCCTATAAGACAATAGGAAAGCAGAATGTGTTGTAAAACAACAACAACAACGATATGGCTAGAATTGGAAAACTAAAATGTTAGTTTGGTTTGGGAAGTTGTGAGAGTGTGAATTTAGTTGAAAATAAGACCTAAAAACAATTCAACTTTGAATATGACATTTTAAATAAAATTGGCAAATAATATGGAAAAAAAAGCAAAAGCTAGGTATATCATTAGGCCATGGATTTTTGTATGTAATATGGAAGAAAGACGATTCAAAAACAGAACAAACAAACAAAAAACACCCAGGAATTTAAGAACAGATAAATAAATGAATGATTGTAAATATCTAACAGAAGAGAGAGTGAAAGAATGATAATGATGTATTTAATGATATTATGTCCACTTCAACCCAATAAATTTTTGTCTTTACTTTTATTTTTTGAAACACACTCACATATAGCCCTAGCTGACCCTAAACTTGCAATGTAAATCAGGCCCTGAGACATAAAGGACCTGGGTGCATCACCACACTCAGAAGTAGATCTGTTTCTAAAGTTTGCTCAAAGAAACTGTGGGGAAAAGTCTCTCAACAACAACAACAAAAAAAAAAAAATGGTGAGCTGATGAATTCTACCATTCTATTGAAGCAAAGACAACATTAATGTTCCTCAAATTATTCTATAACATACAAAGGAATAACCATAATCAATCCCATTCTATGAAGCCATATGACCCTGAGACCAAGGCAGACATGATGGTTAGTTTTTGCCAACTTGACACAAATTTAGACATATGTGGGAAGAAAGAATCTTGAAAAAAATGTCTTCATGAGAATGGAGTGGGGAGAGTGGGAGAGGGAATAAAGGGTGGGAGGGTGGAACCGGGAGGGGCACTGTGATGGAGATGTAACTTGAAGTAATAAATACACACACACACACACACACACACACACACACACACACACACACATACACACACACACGATTGCCCTATAGTCAAGTTTGTGGGGTGGTGACTTCATTAAGGATTGATATGGGAGGGTCTATCTGACCATGGTCAATGCCACCCCTAGGCTAGTCATATTCGATGCATACAAAAGAAGACTGAGCAGGCCATAAGTAGCAAGCCAGCAAGCAGCACTCCTCAATGGCTTGTGTTTCAATTTCTGCCTGAAGATTCATAAATTGAATTCCCACCTTGACTTCCCTCGATGGTAGACTGTGAGGTGGAACTATAACCTGAAATAAACTCTTTCCTTTCTGAATTGCTTTTGGTCATAGTGTTTTATCATAGCCATAGAAATCCAAGAGAGCAGCCGGGCAGTGGTGGCGCACGCCTTTAATCCCAGCACTTGGGAGGCAGAGGCAGGCAGATTTTTGCGAGTTCGAGGCCAGCCTGGTCTACAAAGTGAGTCCAGGACAGTCAGGGCTACACAGAGAAACTCTGTCTCGAAAAAACAAAAACAACAAAAAAAAGAAATCCAAGAGAGCAGAAACGCATATAATAAAAAAGAAAACTATAATCAATTTTTCAGATAAATATAACAACAAAAATTTTTAATGAATGCTTGCAAGCCAAATATAAGTAACATCGCAAAAAAAAAATCATTGCCAATAGTCAAGTTGCAGTTATTCAGGAATGCAAGGATCTTTCAAGTTATGCAAATTACTGAAATAAGGCAGTAGGTAAATAGACTCAGAAGCACAAACCATGTAGCCATCTAAACAAATGCAGAAAAGGCCTTTGACAAATCCCAAAACCCCATCATGAAAAATGTTTTTCCAAACTAGGAATAGAATTAATATATCTATGTATACTAAAAGCTGTATATGACAAACCTAAAGCCAATACTATGCTAGATGAAAAATAAAGGAATTTTTTTCTAAAATCAGTAAAAAGTCTCCATTCTTATTCAGTATTGTGCTTCAGAACTTAGCTCAATCAATACATCAAAGGAAGGAAGGGTTGCAATAAGGAAATTGTCAAATAGTCAGATTGCTCATATTTGTAGATGATGTGATTCTATACATAAAAGACTCCTGACTCTATGAGATATTTTTGGAACTGACAAACACATTCAGAAAGCAGAAAGATATGAAGTCAACATTAATATATATATAGCTTACATATTATTATATGCAAATAATGAACTTGCTGAGAAGGACCTCAGAGAAAGACATGTCATCCACACTAGCTGCAAAAGGCAAAATGAAGTTTCTAGAAATAAACCAAATAAAAAGTTTAAAGAACTCTACACTAAAGAAATAAGTGATTGCCAGTTAGGAAGAACTTGTCTATTCTGAGACTAGGAAAATAATATTGTGAAAATGACTATATTATCAAAAAACCTAAAGATTTATTTCCCAAAATTAACTGATAGGAACAAGCAAAACTAAAAAGCTTCTGCGCACAAAAGATCAGTTCAAAGACGAAAGACAAAGTCTATACAGTGGGACAAGGTCTGCAACAACTAAACATCTAACAAGAATATGAGAATATATACCTTTTTAAAACTCTATAAAATAAGCCAAAACTAGAATCATCTTATCAAATATAAGTGAATGAGTTTGACAGACATTTATAAAAGAAATACAAAAGGCCAATCAATACTTGGCTTCCTTAGATAACATACAAACACAGATTAAATTGCTGTAAGATTCCATCCCATCTGAAGGCGAAGAGCTATCAAGAGAAGAGGTGATAATAATAGCCGATGCAGTTGTTATAGAAATCACTGTGGAGAGGGGCCAAGATGGTGGCAACCCGCACTGATGCATTTTGAACGTGGGAGAAAAGAGCCATAAAAAGCACAGAGTTATTGGACAGTGTGCAAAAACCAGAGGGGCTAGACCATCCGGGAACACTCACAGCTCCCAAGGGACTGTTAAAAGTCCCAGAGCAAGGCTCTCCCCCCATCTCTCTCAGACACAGAAGCCACTAAATCCGGGACTCGGGAACTCCCATTTGGAGAGGCGCCTGGTAAGTTCGACCCCAATAAACAGCAGGCACTATCAGAGCCCACATGGCGATCACTCACTAGCCTACTAGGCTCCCCACACTTCAGGAGGACCTTATAGCTATTTAGGAAACTTTGCGGGCTAGTTGAACTCTTAGCAAGGCAGAAACAGGGCGCACGGTGGGTGGTCCGCAGCCGCTGGAGCCGCAGAGGACCCGAGCGAGTGGGAAGCCAGCGGGCAGGGCAGAAGCGCCAAGCCCACAGCAAAGGAGCCACGGTGGGAAGCAGGCACAGGCAGGCAGGGCTGAAGCTCCACACTCCCGCGACAGAACAGCCAGGGCGGGAAGCAGGCACAGGCAGGCGGGGCTGAAGCTCCGCGCACCCGCGGAAGAGCAGCCAGGGCAGGAAGCCTGCACAGGCGGGCTGGATTGAGGCTCCACGTGCCCACAGGTGAGGAGCTCGGGCGGAAAGCCGGCACAGGTGGACGGGGTTGAGGGGCGAGGCCTGCGGCGGAGGAGCCTAGTGGGAAACCAGAAGCCAGGGGACCATAGCTGTATTCTGGAAAACCCAGACATATTAGGTGTGGAGACGGGCCTGTCAGTCTCCGTGATGACAACCAAAGCCCACGGAATCTGTGCCTGGGCAAACAGGTCCATACCATCAGAACCATTACAGGCTGACCACTCAGTGTGCAACACAGAGAATTCTGAATTGAGAGGAGTGAAACAATCTCGGACCATTACTCACTACCTGGGAATAGGATGCACCAGCTCACAGTGCTTCAGGCTATTAGAACCACAGAGACCCTGAGATCCCCCTATAAGCAACTACAGATAGCCAAGCAATTTAAATCCTACACCAAAGCATCCCCTGTTGATCCAAGCCCAGAAAATGATGGAAACAGACAGCTAAACACATCCATATGGCCAAAGGTCCAAGAAAAAATAGAAATCAAGGAAATATGACTCCAACAACGCAGAATTATCCTAGCTCATCCAATTCGGATGACCTCACACCAATAGGAACACATGAAAATGATGACAATTTTGCATTATGGAAAGTGATAGAGGCCCTTCAAGAAGAACTTAAATCTATGAAGGAATTCAAAGAAGCCACAATTTTACAAGTCAAAACAACAAATAAAACCATTAAAGAACTCGAAGCCAAGGTGACCCAGCTTGAACAGAAAAAGGACAAAGCAATGAAAGATTTTCATACAAAAACAAGCAAATTGGAGAAGGAAATGTACAGAACGAACAATACCATACAAGACATGAAAATAGAAATAGAAACAATAAAGAAAACACAGTCAGAGTTAAAAGAGGAAGTGGAGAATCAAGGGAAGAGAACAGGAACTACGGATGTAGGCTTGCACCAGCATGGCATTACGTCTCCTCTGTGAAATCCTCATCTTACAGATACACCATAGGGCAATGAAACTGACTAGGAAGAGCATGCCTCCTAGGGCACCCATTCCCTCTCATTCCTTCAGATGATTCATGGCTCAGAGGATCCATGTTGACAGTCCTCAGCAACAGAGACATCAACCCGGAGGGAATTCACATGCACGATGGCAATTCTCAGATTCTACATCAGCTTATCAAACTCGCCAGACCAATTTCCTGTAAGATACTGAGAGAGTTGCTTAGACAAAATTGCAGCTACAGTATAATTTTGATATGGCACAGAGGTCACACACAATCCAGTCATTTTCCACTCACAGCCAATCTGGGCCACCTGCCACAATCAACCAAGGCCGTGGCTACATTGGCTGACAAATTATTCAAGGCAGCTGCAGTCTGCACCATAGAATGCATAGCAATGGCAGCTGTGGTAGCCCCCACAGCAGCAAGACTAACAGCCTTTTTCCATTCACTACCAATTCTAACAGAGGACGCTGTTCCAAATCAAGGGCCACATAAGCCATATCTAAGCCAGAGGACCCAAACCCCTTTTCACCTCTTTCTTTAGTTTTTTGCAGGGAACAGATCCCCTGGTGAAATGGAGGTTATTCCTCGGGGGGAAGATACCATAATTTTAACAACCCCAGTATAATCCGGATCAATAATGCCAGGATGCACAATAAGCCCTTTTAAAGCTGAGGAGGACCTTTCAATTAACAAGCCCACTGTGCCCAGATCCAAAGGCCCTTTAAAGTCAGTATCTATTATTTGGGTCCCCATTTGAGGGGTCAATACGAGTCTGGTGGTGGAGCAGAGGTCCAATCCTGCTGAGCCCTGAGTGGCTTTCCGCATTGTGTGGGAGATCTCAGAGTTGGCCACTTCTCTTCCTGAGGGTCTTCCATTGCCCCATATATTTGAGGGCCCTGAAGGCGGGGGCCCCTCTGCCCGTTTTTTGGACGAGTTCCTCCATAACCTTGTGTTAAAGGCTGACCATTAATATCCTTAACAG
>CAJQZJ010013043.1:1174106-1227523 GCA_907164525.1 Lophiomys imhausi
TGGCAAGCCTTTCTCTTGGCATGAAAAAACCCCTTGCACCAACTGCACACAGACTGCTGTCCAAAAAGGACAAAACTTGGTAGCAGGGAAGTTGACAGCCTAACTCTGCCAAGACAGGGTAGGTAAGTCCTTCATAATCCCTGCTCTACAACAAATGTCTGTCAGAGAAACAGGACCCAAAGGCTGAAGATTGATGCTGGAATGTATGGAGAGGAAATGGGAACTGTCCAGGCAGTCATTGGTATGTTCTTTCTTACTTTTGGAAGCTGCAGGCCCTGCACTTCCTATATAAGCAAATATATTTATCCCTCTCAGGTCTCTGAGGTGGTTGAAGAATAGACAGCTAGAGTCTCATAGTTAAATTTTGAACTGTTTAGGAATCAAGAGGGTGTTATAGATCTAAGAAGATACTCTTAAAAGTGTGTTGCAAGATTGTATGAATGTTGAGTCACATATAGACCTTTAAACTCATGGAGTTGGGTAGATAGTAGAATGTTAAAGTCAGGGGCCAAATATGTATAAACTGGACATTGGGAAGGTATACTGGGCCAATTTACTCTCATAAATGTGGCATATTTATATCTATTGTTTTGTATAATACTTACTGTTATAAGAGAAGGAACCATCTGTTGGACTGAAAGGGGAAACCTCTGGGGGGAAGAGGGTGGAAGGGCGGGATAGGAAGGGGGAATAGGGAGGGGTTTGTTACTGAGATGTAACTTGAAGAAAAAAAAAATAAAGTATTTAAAAAAAAAACAAATTTGCTTCAGGAGAAATATTACCTAAACCCCCCCCCCAAAAAAAAAGAGGGTAATTGTCCCAGAGTTAGGATTAGGACAGGGCTCTGTTGTTATCTTTCCAGGAGATTCAAAGCATCCATTCAAGGAACCCAGGGACAACTGGACAATGGAAACCTCAGCAGAAAACAGAATCAGACACCAAAGAAGACGAGTGACCCAGATGATCCAGCCTTACACACTCCCTCAATAGCTGTTTCCATCAAAAGTCTACAACCAGAACAACTCAAAATCGCTAAGACCATTCAGCTCTACACACTGCCCCAGCCAGAACTTCAGTAAAGCCTGGAAGATCAGCTTCTGCCTACAAACTCCTTAGGACATCTAAACAGCTGAGCACAGAAGGACTGAACATAAAAAGATTGTACTAATATTTTTAACCATTTTTCCATTCTGGTTCGGGCCCCAAACAGGTTTACTATGACCCAAATCAGCAGGAAGTCATTTTAAGAGAGCGACGTCCCATGCCCAGAGGGTGGGGAGGGTGTTTCTCCACCCCCCTCCCTTTGGTTATTTGAAGGATACCTGAAAACTCTGTTATTTAGGGGAAGAGATTACAAGCTGTTAAATGGTCTTGTTAAAGGCGTTTTGGAGGTTAGACCCAAGGACTTCCTTCTTTTCCTTTTCTGTATCCTTCTTTCTCTCCTATGTAGGAGTGCACGGACTTGAGAAAAATGAGACATAGACATAGTACGGGAAGGACCAAGAAGAAGGGACAGATTATCGAATATGCCCTTATACCTTTGTATATTGATACAAAATTAGTACTATATTTGGCAAAAGTGGTATTGACCATTGTTTATTGTGCAAAATTAAGATTGTATTGGGCTACATAGGCATTGATCTTTGTATATTGATACAAAATTAAGAGTATATTTAGCCACATTTGAATACATCTTTGTATATTGATACAAAATTAAAGGTAACACTTCCTAATGGTATTGTAGCTAGAGATACTTAAAAATGAAATATGAAGCTCTGGCCTCTTGATACCAACTGTCTTAAACTGTTTAGGATAGTTAAGATAAACAAACTCCTAGTCATGTAAGCATGTCACTTTGTTATGTACTATGACAGTCTATCACAGATATTCTCTAAGCTACTCAGAAATCAAGTTGTTAAGAGACAAGCAACATTTGCTTATCAAAATACAAGAGATAGATAGGGCATCTTCAAAAACCCCAAGAGATCTGCAGAACATGACATTCAAAGATGTTGTCTTAAATTAAGATTTTTTTTTATATTGAGACATATCAGCTCCTGACAGCACCCCCTATTCTACTCCAAGTAGAAGATAAGCATCGAAGAATCTCCAGTGTGAGATGGTTGAATTAGTGGCAAGCCTATCTCTTGGCATGAAAAAAAAACTCCTTGCTTCAACTGCAGACAGACTGCTGTCCAAAAACGACAAAACTTGGTAGCAGGGAAGTTGACAGCCTAGCTCTGCCAAGACAGGGTAGGTAAGTCCTTCATAATCCCTGCTCTACAATAAATGTCTGTCAGAGAAACAGGACCAAAAGGCTGAAGACTGATGCTGGAATGTATGGAGAGAAAATGGGAACTGTCCAGGCAGTCACTGGTATGTCATTTCTTAGTTTTGGAAGCTGCAGGCCCTGCACTTCCTATATAATCAGATATATTTATCCCTCTCAGGTCTCTGAGGTGGTTGAAGAATAGACAGCTAGAGTCTCATAGTTAAATTTTGAGTTGTTTAGGAATCAAGAGGGCATTCTAGATCTAAGAAGATGTTTTTAATAGTGATGCAAGTTAGTATGAAAGCTGAGTCAGTTATAGAACTTTAAACTCATGGAGATTGTTAGATGGTAGAATGTTAGAGTCAGGTACCAAATGCATATGGACTGGACATTGGGAATGTACACTAAGCCATATAACCCTCAGAGGCCAAATATGTATGAACTAGACATTGGGAATGTATACTGGGCCATTTAACTCTCATAAATGTGGCATATTTATTTTTGTTGTTTTGTATAGTATTTACTGTTATAAGAGAAGGAACCATTCGTTGGACTGAAAGGGGAAGCTGTGGGGGGGGAAGAGGGTGGAAGGGTGGGACAGGAAGGGGGAATAGGGAAGGGATTGTGACTGAGATGTAACTTGAAGAAATAAAAAAATAAAGTATTAAAAAAATGAAAAAAAAGAAATCACTATGGAAGATTATCAAAGAAAATAAAAATAACCAGCTAGACTCCATATACACCACTCCTGTTTGCACACCCAAATGACTGTAAGTCAGCATACCACAGAAATGTTTCCATATCCTATGTGTATGATTAGTGCATCAATAAACTTGGATATGCAAACATTTCTGTGGTATGCTGACTTACAGTCATTTGGGTGTGCAAACAGGAGTGGTGTATATGCAAAATGGAATTCTACTCACCTGTAAAGAAAAACATAATTATATAACTTATAGAACACTAAGCATTAATAAGTCAGCATTAGTAAAACAGATATTGTATGTTTTCCTTCATATGTTGATCTCAATTCACACACATACACATCTGATAATAGAATAGGGCCTATAAATGATAGGGAATGTTCTAAAAAAAAATGAGTGGGGAGGACAATAACAGAGGATAATGGAGAAGAGAACAGATTAAATATCATTTTTATTAAAATATGGAATCTAGATTTAAACTTTGTGTAGATGTTATATGAGAGGAAAGACTCTGGGAGAAGCCAAGCAACCAGCTAGACAGAGGAGGAAAGGAATTAATGAAATAGAGATAAAGAACAATACATAAAATCAACCAGAGTTGGTTCTTTGAAAAGTTAATAATATTGATAAGCCATTAGCTAATCTAACAAAAGACACAAGGTGAAGATGCAAATTAATAAAATTAGGTATCAAACCAGTATAATTAGAATTTACACCAGTGTAGTAGAACATCTTTAGAAATCACCATCAAAACTTATACTCTGACAACTTGGATGACACAGAAGAAATTTAAAAAAATTTAAATGCATATCATCTATCAAAATTAATTCCTGAATATATAAATAATTTAGACCTATTACAAGCAATTGGATTGAAAATGTTGTTATAAGCCTCCCCTCAAAGAAAAGCCTATGACCAGATGCGATTCATTGCTGGATCCCACCAAACTTTCAAGGAAAGCTTTTACCAATTCTTCTTAATTGTTCCACTTAATAAAAAGTGATGGCCTCAAACTCATCAGCACAGGTGACAACTTCCTGAACAGAACACCACCAGCTCAGGCTGTAAGAAATCAATAAATGGGACCTCATGAAACTGAAAAGCTTCTGTAAGGCAAAGGACACTGTCATTGGAACAAAATGGCAACCTAGAGATTCGGAAAAGATCTTTATCAATCCCACATCTGACAGAGGTCTAATATCCAAAATTTATAAAGAACTCAAGAAATTAAACACCAAGAAACCAAATAATCCAATCAAAAATGAGGAACAGAGCTAAAGAGATAATACACAAAGGAGGAATCTTTAATGGCTGTGAGTCACTTGAAATGCTCAACATCCTTTATCATCAGAGAAATGCAACTCAAGACAACTCTGAGATTCCATCTCACACCTGTCAGAATGGCTAAGATCAAAAATTCTAATGACAGCACATGCTGGTGAGATTGTGAAGAAAGGCGAACACTCCTCCATTGCTGGTGGGAGTGCAGGCTTGTGCAACCACTATGGAAATCAGTCTGGCAATATCTTAGAAAACTTGGTATAGCTCTACCTCAAGACCCAGCCATACCACTTCTGATATACATCCAAAAGATTCCTCACCAAACCACAAGGATATTTCCTCATCTATGTTCATAACAGCCTTATTTGTAATAACTAGAAACTGGAAACAACCCAGATGTCCCTCAACCGAGGAATGGATTTTAAAAAAAAAAATTGTGGTACATCTACACAATGAAATACTACTCAGCTATCCGAAACAACGAAATCATGCAATTTGCAGCCAAATGGATGGAACAAGAAAAGCTCATCCCTAGTGAGCTAACCTAGAGTCAGGAGGATATACATGGCATCTACTCACTTATAATTGGATTTTAGCCATATAGTAGAGGATAACTATACTACAACCAATGCACCAAAGGGAACATGAACATAGACTCTGTTATCTGTTAATGAGACACTTTTCCCTAGTGGTGCTGTCTGGTAGGCCCCCAGTGTATTAGGAGGCTCTTATCCCTCATATGACTGCTGAATTGGGGTAGGAGACTGAAATGTAGGGACACCCCACTCTGGAGGAGTAGGATAGGAAGGAGAGGGGAAGAGGGTGGGAGGGTGGGACTGGGAAGGGTGGAAAGAGGGGACTGTGATGGAGATGTAACTTGAAGTAATAAATAGACATTTTAAAAAAAGTGATGGACCACCACAGGTTCATTTTATGAAACCGGTATTTTCCTGAAATCAAAACCAGGTAAGGATAAAATTAAAAAATAAGAGTACAGATAAATTTCTTTGATGAACATATATTTTAAAATCTCAACAAATTACTTATAAACTAAATTCAGTAACAAATCACAAAAATATGCATTATGACTAAGTAGGCTTCATCTCAGAATAGCAAGGTAGGCTCAGCATACATAAATCAATAAATGTAATACACCAAAGAAATAAAATTAAGGACAGAACCACATTAATAATTTCAGTTGATGCTGAAAATGTTTTTGACAATGTCCATCTTACTTTCATGATAAAAGCTCTGGAATCTTAAGGAATAGATGTATAGAACACCACTCAAAATAAGTCTATCTACAACAAGCCTATAGCTACATTATATTAAATAGAAAGAAAATGCAAACATTTTCCCTAAAATCAGGAATGAGAAGCATGTGCACTCTTCTCTCTCTTATTTAATATAATGCTCAAAGTTTTAGTTACTGTGATTAGATATTATAGAAAGACATTTTTAAAAGATAAATGTAGAAAAAGGAATAGTCAAACTATCTCTACTTATAGATGACCTTTGTTTAGAAGACTCCACTTGGTTCATTAGAAGACTCTTAGACCTAATAAACAGTAAAGTTACAGGATACAAAATCGATGTAAAACCAAAAACATAACCTTAATAACCTTTGTTTATAGCAACAGTGTACTTCCAGAGAAAGAAATTAGGAAACATTTTCCATGCAAAATAACTCCAAAACAATTAAGTATTTAGGAATATATCTAACAAATTAAGTGGAAGACATCTACAACAAGAACTTCAAGTTACTGAAAAGGAAATCACAGAAGATACTAGATGATGTAAAGACATTCCATGCTCCTGGGTTGCAAAATTAACATTGCAAAAATGACTATGCTATCAAAATTAATTTACACATGTAATGTAATAACCTCAAAATTCCTACCTCATATGTCACAGATTTTGAAAAAGCAATATATATGAGTTTATATGGAACCACAAAAGCTCACGGGTCACCAAAGCAATCTTAATGAGCAAGAACCATATTAGGGGTATATAACACTCAACCACGGGTTGTCCTGCAGAGCTATAGTCATAAAGACAGCCTGCTACCAGACAGGAAGATCAGTGAAATAGAATAGAGGACCCAAAAATAAAACAATAAAGATATGCCCACTTAATTTTTGACAAAGGAGTCAACATGCATTAGAAGAAAGATAGCATATTCAACAAATGGTACTAGGAAATCTGCATTTCTACATGAGAACAATGAAATTAGAATCTTATCTTTTACCTTGTTCAAAAACCAGTTCTTTTAATTTTATACCCTTTCAATGCATGAGTGCTTGAGTCCTTTATTAAATAGATACTATCATTGTATCATGATCTGCGTGGTCTTTATGTCTTTTAGTATTTGTTTTATGAAATTAGGAGCTACAATATTTGGTATATAAAGATTTTCAATTATTCTATCTTCTTGATGAATTGTTCCTTTTATTAATACTTTTTATCTCTTCTAATTAGTCTTGGCTTGAAGTTTACTTTGTCTGATAGAAAAATAGCTATGCCTTTTTTCATTTTCGTTGGTAGCTTGAAGGCAGCATCAGGCCACAGGGCCTGTCTTTTAGATAAGAGGCACTGCTGAGACCTTCCCCAGGCTGGGGACCAGAAATGAGAGAGGTTTAGGGTGGATGAAGAACCCAGAGTGGTTCTACAGTCAGAAATTCAGAGAAAGCCCAGAATTCCAAGATCCTCCTCCACACTCTGCAGAGCTGACAACTTAGGTAACACAAAGCTGTAGAGGAAAAATGGGGTTTTGGAAAGTTCATATGCTGCCCCAGGAACCTTAAATTAGCAAGGAAGGGTGGCCTGTCACTTCCAGACCCCTCCCCCAAAAGAACCTCTGAGTATTACCTTTTAATGTAATGTTGGGGGCAGACGATCATGCTGTAGCCCAAGATAGAAGGTGGGTGGCAGGCCGGGGTCCTAGAACTAGAATGACTGTTCTCTCTTCTCTTCCTATAGATCATGGTCCAAGATGGTGGGTAGACATGGTACCAACAGAGGTGTGTGTGTGTGTGTGAGGGGGGGGGAGAGATGTCTGTGTCTGTGTGTGTGTGAGTCTTTCTGTGTGTTGTATCTATGTATGTGTGGTGTCTGAATGTGTCTCTGTCTATCTAGGTTTATGTGTTTGTTTGTGTGTGTGTGTGTGTGTGTGTGTGTGTCTGTGTGTCTGTGTAGGGGGTAGTCATGAAATATCACTGTTAATGGCAAATTAGTACCAGACAGGAGTAAATGCAGATGGTATCCAGTAGGGGCCAAAGGACACACAGTCCTACTCTTACAGTGGTCCTCAGGGGCAAACATAGCTGGATGACCAGAACAGGGCAAGGCAGCTCAGGTTGGACCCAGGTTTCAGTGTAGATGTGGGTAGATGGTGAAGTGAGAGACAATGGTGAGGAAGGAAGAAGTGGATAGGAGGTTGTGGTTTATACATGGGAGTAGCCAGTGTCCAGCCATCAGGAGATAAAGCAGCCCTCCTGAGGATGGCCCATACTTTCCAAGGTTAGCAGACTGGATCACAGGTGAGAGTTCAAACAGCAGTATCACCAGTTCCTCCCTGGGGGACAGAAAAGTGGTTCCTGATCATCAGCTTGTTTGCAAAGCTCTGGCTGTAGTGCCAGTTTCTGGGGCTTTGTCCACAGTGTACCAGAGTTTAAAGTGAGCAGACCATTTGTTCCCCAGTTCCTCCAACTCAGGCTACTAAAAGATGTCTTTCTCTGAACAAGACCTGAGAGAGCACTACTCAGCTGCTGAGCTCAGCTGGGTGGGAGAGGAGACCCGGCCTCAGCACAATGCACCTGCTACTCAACTGCTTTAGCTTTGAGGGTCCGCTGAGTTGCTGTGTTGGACATGGTTCTTTCCCAAGTGTATGTTGCCTATCTGTAGTTAGTCTATGTTTCATCTTCCTCCACGTAAACTAGTCTTAGAGCTTTCTGCAGTGCTGGTTTGTTTATAATGAGCTGCCTTAATTTCTGTTTGTCTTGAAATACCTTTATTTCTCCATCAATTTTGAAAGCTTCCTTTTCAGAGAATAGAAGTCTTGGTTTGCTGTCGTTTACTCTTGGAGCTTGAAATATTCATTCCATGCTCTTCTGGCTTCTATGGTTGCTGATGAGATGTATGACATAATTCTGATATTTCTGTCTTTGTCTGTGAGTTGGCATTTCACTGCTGCTGCTTTGGGATTATTTCTTTACATTGTGTTTTTGACATCCTGACTATAATATGTCATGGAGAGTTTCATACCTGCCCGTGTCTCTTTGGCGTTCTATACACCTCTTGGGTTTAGATGCCTACTTCTTCTTGTAAATGGGGGAGGAAGTTTCTACTATAATTTCATTAAGTAACCTGTCTAATCCATTTGATTTTTAAATCTGCATTCTCATACTCCATGCATTTTGTCTTTTGAATGTATCCTAGAGTTCTTGAAAATATTGTTCATGCTTCTTAATCTTTTTCCTTTTAAATGTCTGCATATATATATATATTACTTTGTCCTTCATTCATGAAATTCATTATTCTGTATGGTTGTTCTGGCAATGATGACATCTGTTGTGTATTTTATTTGGTTGACCACCTCCTTCACTTTAAGTATTTGTTTGATTTTCAATTTTGCAATTTCCATGTTAAGTTTTTCCTCTATAATTTGGACTTTTGCCTGCAATTTACTAATAGCTACATTCACTTTAGAGGCTTGTCAAGATCTGTGATAAATTTCCTTAATTCATGCATCCTTTGTTTGATTCCTTTATATAACATCAACTATTTTGAACAGTGAGACTCCAAATTTTTTCTCAGTCATTTCAGCTATCTCTGTAGCTCTGGATTCCCCTCCAGGAGAGTAGGTCAGTTGGTGATGGGACGTGTGTACCACTTGTGTCATATTTTTGTGCTGCATTGTCATGTTTTACACATGTGTCAAGGTGGACTTTTGGTTTCCTCTTCCAAGTCTGTTAGCATATTCTGGGTTTTGTGACTCTTCTAGAGAAATATCTGCACGCACTTCAGGTCGAGACTATTAAAACTTGATGCTGATCATTGAGTGAATTAATCACTGGAGTGACCCCAACTTGGCTATGTGCCAATAGAAACAAGGGAGGGGGGGGTACACTGATCTCTAAGATGACCACATGGAATCAAGATCTTGGTCACCATGGAACCTGCTAGAGACTGGATACTAAATTTCAGACCCAGTGAAATCTATCCACTCTCTGGAAGCTATGGTTTGAGTGACTGGCCCACAGTAACCTTTGAAACCACAGAACTATAGATTCCAGGTCCTGCAGTGACTACTGAAACCTCACAAATCAGAATCCACATCCATAGTGACCACAAAGACCACAAGACCTAAAGAGTTCCTGTCATCAGGGACCCTAGGCACACTGGGGCTGGAGCTTGGTCGCTTTATTTACCTCTGAGGCCACTGGACTGAAGTCTTGGACACAATATGCTGTCTAGCTCTATAGAAGGCAGTGGCCTGGCACCTAGTTCTCCCTGTTCCAATAGAAGCCAAAGGCCTGCTCTTACTATTGTGTAAAAGAAAGAACTGAATCTAAAACTCAAAGTCAAAAAGCCAAGTTGTCAGTTCCATTTGTTCATTTAATAGAAAATGGATCTCTACCATTAGGATGTGTTTCTATCAAAATTTGTCATAAGTAACAAAAGCTTGGTTTGCAAATAAGACAATTCACAACTTACTTCAGCATCACAGTAAGTTAATGTGTGTCAAGTTATCAAATCAAAGTGTGAGATGACAATTAATAAATGTACCCATGCTACCAGGAATACAAACACCTCTATGAGCCAATGTTTGCAGAGAAATGACAGAGAATATGATACTGTGCAATTGCAATACAATTAAAGTAGCTTGGCACTCGCTAAACAGTCTGAATGTGTTCAAATACAGACATGAATTGTCTCTGTCTAAGAGCTATGGTCAACCACGTTTCTCTGAATTCTTGTCTAACTCACATTAGACACCTGGTTGTCATCACTCTTTGTTGAAGGAGTCCTCTAGCCAAATTTCACCACTATCTCACCTTCAAATCATTCAATCTTTCCTTCCCATCCTATGGACATTCAAAGGATAGAGCAAGGAAAACAGAAGTGATCAGTCCCTGTACTGTTTCCTCTCCATCCTTTTATATCACCATTCTTTTGATTTTATTGGAATGGGATGGAGGATGAAGGGTAATGGAAAATTTTTGATACCTTTGCTATCACAAGGGTCTATGAATGGTTTAATGCTTCTAGAGATAAACCTGAATTCTCTGTGAACAACAGAAATTCCTTGAGCACTCTTGTGATTCCCCAAGTCCCCTACCAGCTGGGACACCTAGAGGCCAATGGCCTTATCAAATGAAATTTCATGGCTTCATTCTCCCAGGCAGCTTACAGCTCAGCCATCTGTAACATACTTTACAGAAGATGCTTCTCAGCCTCTCACACTGAAAGATCTCTGGGAAATAAAATTGACTTAAAGTATGCTTTCTGTCAACTCATCCAACAGAAATTCACACATCATAACAAATTCAAGCAATAGAATAACAATAGTGGTATTGGACCCCTTTCTTAGCCCCTCGAAAACTAACATTCTATTTATTCAGTCTGAAGAGGAATACATAGATGATGGGGGCTCAACTTGTCGACTGCCTGAAAGCATCCTAGGATGAGGGCTAACACACTACTGGTTTACTTTATGAGGCATGTTCTTTTCACACTTAGCAGAGATTTCTAGACACATATCTTAGCATATTTCTAGACAATATGAGACATTTAATTTAATACACTGATGGAAACTGAATAAGAAGATGGAGTAAAAACAAAGGGAAAAGTATATCAGGGAAAGAGGGAAGGAAGAAAATGAATAAAGGTTGTGGTGATGTTAAAATACTGAACTTGGTGAAAGCTTTAATTTTAAGATATTAACAAAAACAAATATTGTCCAGTTTTTTCTATTTCCCTTTGTATAAAAAAATGGCTAACTAAATGATTTAACCAATATTTAGATTATCATTAATTGGTTTGGCGGCTGTTAGTCCTTAACCTGCCATTATAAATGATTACACACAGACACTGGATGGATTTTAACAAGCCTTGGCCTGAATTGTGCAATCTAGCCTATCTAAGCTAACTCATAATTCTATTACCAAAATAGGACCCCATATATACATGTGTCCCTTTAGACTGTTATTCTCCATGCTATGCTGATGTTCTAGGCCATATGGTGTGTGTTTCTCCTTCTTCCTGCTTTAATCTACCTTTCTTTAATCTACCCCATGGTGTGTGTTTCTCCTTTTTCCTGCTCCTGGCTTCTCTCCCAAGATGCTCTCTCTCTTTGTGAAGCCCTTACACCTTAGTCCTGCTTACCTCCGTCTTTGCCCAATCGCCAGGCCTCAGCATTTATATAACCAAGCAGACAATGTAAGTAACAGACAGCAAGCAGGATCAAATAACATTTAGAATGCTTAACACCACCCCATCATCCCTTAACCGTGTAAAATTTGCATTGATATTTGAAAGTTTCTGCCTTATGTATTTAACTGATATAGCTCTTCTGTAGGTCTAAATTGAAGAATGTCTTCCACGTTTTCTTTTGCAGTGCTAAAGACGGAACTCTGGTCCTTACACATGTTGGGCAAGAACTCTACCACTGAGCCATATACTCCAACCAGGATCTTGTTCTAGATGGGAAAATACTCTACCATGGACCTATACACCAGCCAAGACCTTGTTCTTGGTGAGCATATGTTCTACCACTGAGTTAATCCCCACTCTACCTCTCAAAATAAAAAAAAGAGAAAATTCAAGACATTTAGGAACATTATATAGTAAAACCAACTTCTTTCCTCATAGGTAGGTCCTTATTTTCAACATAATAAACTTAGATTTTAGATGGAGCCTGTGGTTCAAGAGGACACTGGGACAGTACTAGATACTACGGAATTTATTTTAAAAGTTATTAATGCCCTAGAAAGATAGATAGAGGGGAAACAACTTGGTAAGTCCTCCAAGGAATGTCCTGTACCAGAGACATGGCACTGTAGGGTCTCCAAAGAGAGGAGCTCCTGAGGCTGAAATAGAAGTCTGCTCTTACCGCTGAGGATGGAGGCAGTTTACAGCAAGAGCTAACAGCTATGCAATATGATTCCCAGACAGGAATCAGGGAATGGGGTGGGAAAATGGATGTACACCCTCTTTAAGGTACACTCACTTCCCAGGTGAGATGGCACTTCATTGGGATTTCTGCTAGCAAGGATCTCACAGGAAATGTCTCAGTAGGGTGCTCTCAGTTTCCATGAAGGGGAGAGAGCTGTTGTAAAGGAAAGGATACATTCTTTTTTTTTTTCCTTTATTTTTTATTTCTTCAAGTTACATCTCAATCGCAGTCCCCTCCCTATTCCCCCCTCCAGTCCCACCCTCCCACCCTCATCCCCATCCTCTTCCCTTTTTTTTTCTTTTAAGTTTAAGGTATATCTTATTTCCCCCTACAATTTCCCCTTTCAGTCCAACAAATGGCTCTTTCTCTTATAATAATAAATACAATACAAAACAACAGAGGTAATTAGGCCACAGTAATGAGGGTTATATGGTTTAGCATATATTCCCAATGTCCAGTCCATATGTATTTGGTACCTGATTTTAACATTCTACTATCTAACCATCTCCATGAGTTTAAAGTTCTATATCTGACTCAACATTCATACTAACTTGCAACACAATTTTAAAAGTATCTTCTTAGATCTATAACACTCTCTTGACTCCTAAACAACTCAAAATTTAATTATGAGACTCTAGCTATCTGTTCTTCAACCACCTCAGAGACCTGAGAGGGATAAATATATCTGATTTTATAGGAAGTACAGGGCCTGCAGCTTCTCAAACTAAGAAATGACATACCAGTGCCTGCCTGGAGAGTTCCCATTTTCTCTCCATACATTACCGCATCGATCTTCAGTCGTTTGGCCCTGTTTCTCTGACAGACATTGATTGTAGAGCAGGGGTTTTGAAGGACTTACCTACCCTGTCTTGGCAGAGCTAGGCTGTCGACTTACCTGCTTCCAGGTTTTGTCCTTTTTGGACAGCATTCTGCCTACAGTTGGAGCAAGGGGCTTTTCCTACCAAGAGATAGGCTTGCAACTAATTCAATCATCTCCCACTGGACATTCTTCGATGCTCATCTTCTACTTGGAGGAGAATAGGGGGTGCTGTCAGAAGTTGATATGTCTTGATATAAAAAAATCTACAGTTACAAAAACATTTTGAATGCCATATTCTGCAGATCTCTTGAGGTTTTGAAGAGGTCCTATCTATCTCTTATATTAGGATAAACAGATGTTGCTTGTATCGTAGCAGGTTTACTTCTGATTAGCTTAGAAAGTAACTATAATAGGTTGTCATAGTACCTAACAGAATGACCGGCTTGCATAACCATTAGTTTGCATTTCTTAATTATCCTAAACAGTTTATGACAATTAGTAGTAAAAGGCCGAAACATCACATTTCATTTTTTTTTCTTTACCTCCTAATGCTTCCATCCCATTTCTCTGGGGTGGGGTGTCCTTATATAACAGTCCCTCATCTCAGTTGAGAGATCGTATGAGGGTCAAGAGCCTCCTCATTCATTGGGGGTCTACGAAGCAGTACCATTAGTGAAAAGTGTCTCATTGCCCGGGAGAGAGAACTACAAAACAAACAAACCAATAAGCAGACAGATAAAAAAGACTAAAAAATAGAAAAAAATATAAAGAATATATAAAAAATAAATAAAAAATAAAAAGTCTAAGTCCAAGTTCCCTTTAGTGTGTTACTTGTAGTATCGATATCTTCTACTATATTGCTAAAATCCTACTATAAGTGAATAGATGCCATATGCGTCCTTCTGAGTCTGGGTTAGCTCACTCAGGATGAGCTTCTCTAGATCCATTCATTTGGCTGCAAATTGCATAATTTCATTGTTCCTGATAGCTGCATAGTATTCCATTGTGTAGATGTACAACAGTTTTTTAACCCATTCTTCAGTTGAGGGACATCTGGGTTGTTTCCAGTTTCTAGCTATTACAAATGAGGCTGCTATAAACATAGATGAGGAAACTTCCTTATGATTCCATGAAGAGGCATTTGGGTGTATACCCAGAAGTGGTATGGCTGGGTCCTGAGGCAAAGCTATTCCAAGTTTTCTAAGATATCGCCATACTGACCTCCATAGTGGTTGCACAAGCCTACATTCCCACCAGCAATGGAGTAGGGTACCCCTTTCTCCACACCCTCGCCAGCATGTGCTGATTTGAGCTTTTGATCTTAGCCATTCTGACAATTGTGAGATGGAATCTCAGAGTCATCTTGAGATGCATTTCTCTGATGATTAAGGATGTTGAGCATTTCTTCAAGTGTCTCTCAGCCATTAGGGATTCCTCCTCTGTGAATTCTCTATTTAGCTCTGTCCCCATTTTTTGATTGGATTATTTGGTTTCTTGGCTTTTAATTTCTTGAGTTCTTTGTAGATTTTGGATATTAGCCCTCTGTCAGATGTAGGGTTGGTGAAGACTTTCTCCCAGTCTATAGGCTGCCGTTTTGTTCGAATGACAGTGTCTTTTGTCTTACAGAAGCTTTTCAGTTTCATGAGGTCCCATTTATTGATTTTTGATCTCAGGTCCTGAGCTGTTGGTGTACTGTTCAGGAAGTTGTCACCTGTGCCAATTAGTTTGAGGGTTTCTCCCACTTTATCTTCTAGTAGATTTAGTGTGACTGGCCTTATGCTAAGGTCTTTGATCCACTTGGACTTAAGTTTTGTACAAGGTGATAAGTATGGGTCTAATTTCATTCTTTTACAAGTGGACATCCAGTTGGACCAGCACCATTTGTTGAAGATGCTGTCCTTCCATTGTGCTGATTTGGCTTCTTTGTCAAAAATTAGGTGGCCATTGATCCACTTGGACTTAAGTTTTGTACAAGGTGATAAGTATGGGTCTAATTTCATTCTTTTACAAGTGGACATCAAGTTGGACCAGCACCATTTGTTGAAGATGTTGTCTTGTTCCATTGTGCCATTTTGGCTTCTTTGTCAAAAATTAGATGGCCATAAGTGTGTGGGTCTATTTCTGGCTCTTCAATTCAATTCCATTGATCTACTGGTCTGTTTCTATACCAATACCATGCTGTTTTTACAACTATTGCTCTGTAGTACAGCTTGAAATCTGGGATGGTGATACCTCCAGATTTTTTTTTAATGTATAGGATTGATTTAGCTATTCTAGGCTTTTTTAGTTCTATATGAAATTGAGAATAGCTCTTTCCAAGTCTATAAAAAATTGCATTGGTATTTTGATAGGAATTGCATTGAATCTATATATTGCTTTTGGTAGGACGGCCATTTTTATTATGTTGATTCTACCTATCCATGAGCATGGGAGATCTGTCCATCTTCTAAAGGCCTCTTCCATTTCTTTCTTCAAGGGCCTGAAGTTCTTGATGTACAGGTCCTTTACTTGCTTGGTTAGATTTACCCCTAGGTATTTTATGTTGTTTGTGGCTTCTGTGAAGGGGGTTGTTTCCCTTATTTCTTTCTCAGCCCATTTGTTTGTTGTATAAAGAAGGGCTTCTGATTTTTTTGAATTAATTTTGTATCAAGCCACTTTGCTGAAGGTGTTTATCAGCTGTAAGAGTTCCCTGGTGGAATTTTTGGGGTCGCTTATGTATACTATCATATCATCTGCAAATAGGGATAATTTGACTTCTTCATTTCCGATGTTTATCCCCTTGATCTCCTTTAGTTGTCTTATTGCTCTAGCAAGAATTTCAAGTACTATATTGAAGAGATATAGTGAAAGTGGGCATCCTTGTCTTGTCCCTGAGTTTAGAGGAAATACTTCAAGTTTCTCTCCATTTAATTTGATGTTGGCCACTGGCCTGCTGTATATTGCCTTTATTATTTCTAGGTACGGCCCTTGCATGCCCATTCTCTCCAGAACTTTTAGCATGAAGGGGTGTTGGATTTTGTCAAATGCTTTTTCTGCATCTAGCGAGACTATCATGTGGTTTTTTTCTTTCATCTTGTTTATATGGTGAATGACGTTGATAGACTTGCTTATGTTGAACCATCCCTGCATTCCTGGGATGAAGCCTACTTGATCATGGTGTATGATACTTTTGATGTGTTCTTGAATTCGGTTTGCTAGTATTTTATTAAGTATTTTTGCATCTATGTTCATGAGGGAGATTGGTCTGAAGTTGTCTTTCTTTGTTGGGTCTTTGTGTGATTTAGGAATCAGGGTGACTGTGGCCTCATAGAATGAGTTTGACAATGTTCTTTCAGATTCTATTTTGTGAAAGAGTTTGAAAAGTATTGGTGTTAGCTCCTCTTTGAAGGTCCGGTAGAATTCCGTGCTAAAGCCATCTGGCCCTGGGCCTTTTTTGGTTGGGAGATTTTAATGACTGTTTCTATTTCCTTAGAGGTTATAGGGCTGTTTAATCTGTTTATCTGTACTTGATTTAGCTTCGGTAGGTGGAATCTATCAAGAAAATTGTCCATTTCACTTAAGTTTTCAAATTTGGTGGAATATAGATTTTTAAAGTAGGATCCAAATATTCTCTGGATTTCCTCAATGTCTGTTGTTATTTCTCCCTTTTCATTTCTAATTTTGTTGATTTGTGTTTTCTTCCTCTGTCTTTTAGTTAATTTGGCTAAGGGTCTGTCTATTTTGTTGATTTTCTCGAAGAACCAACTCTTGGTTTCATTGATTCTTTGTATAGTTCTTTTAGTTTCTAAGTTGTTGATTTCAGCCCTAAGTTTGATGATCTCCTGCCTTCTGCTCCTCTTGGGAGTGTTTGCTTCTTTTTTTTCCAATTCACCCAGTTTAGCTGTTAATTCACTAATATGAGCTGTCACAATTTTCATTTTGAAGGCATTTAGTGCTATGAACTTTCCTCGTAGCACAGCTTTCATTGTGTCCTATAGGTTTGGGTATGTTGTGTCTTCATTTTCCTTGGATTTTAAGAAGTCTTTGATTTCCTTCTTTATTTATTCCCTGACCCAGTGGTCCTCTAGTAAAGAGTTGTTCAATTTCCATGTGAGTGTAGACTTTCTGTTGATTCTTTTGCTATTGAAGTCCAGCTTTATTCCATGGTGGTCTGATATACAAGGGGTTATTTCAATTTTCTTGTATCTGTTGAGGCTATCTTTGTGTCCAACTATATGGTCGATTTTGGAGAAGGTTCCGTGAGGTGCTGAGAAGAAGGTGTATTCTTTTGTGTTTGGGTGAAACGTTCTGTAGATATCTGTTAGGTCCATTGGATTCATGATCTCTATTAGACTCATTATTTCTCTGTTGGCTTTTGTCTTGATGATCTGTCCATAGTTGTGAGTGGGTTGTTGAAGTCTCCCACTATTAAAGTGTTTGGATCAATGTGCGATTTAAGTTTTAGAAGCGTTTCTTTTATAAACGTAGGTGTCTTTGTATTTGGGGCATAGATGTTCAATATTGAGATGGCCACTTGCTGGCTATTTCCTTTAATGAGTATGTAATGCCCTTCTCTGTCTTTTTTAATTAACTTCAATTGGAAGTCTATTTTGTTTGATATTAGGGTGGCTACTGCAGCTTGTTTCCTGGGTCCATTTGCTTGGAAAACCTTTTCCCAACCCTTTACTCTGAGATAGTATTTATCTTCAATAGTGAGATGTGTTTCTTGTATACAGCAAAATGATGGATCTTGTTGAGGGATCCAGTCTGTAAGTCTGTGTCTTTTTATTGGCAAGTTGAGTCCATTGATGTTTATGGACATTAGTGACCAGGGGTTGTTATTTCCCATTATTTTGGTATAGCTGGCTGTCTTGTGTTTCTTTTTGTTTGGTTGCTGTGGAGGTTTCTATTTCCTCTGTTTTCTTGGGTGTAGTTATCTTCTCTGTGTTGGAATTTTCCTTCTAGGATCGTCTGTAGGGCTGAGTTTGTGAGGAGATATTGTTTGAATTTGATTTTGTCGTGGAATATCTTGTTTTCTCCATCTATGTTGATAGAGATTCTTGCTGGGTATAGTAGTCTGGCTGGGCACCTATGTTCTCTCAGGGCTTGTAGGACATCTGTCCAGGCCCTTCTA
This sequence comes from Lophiomys imhausi, assembly GCA_907164525.1. Lineage (NCBI taxonomy): Eukaryota > Metazoa > Chordata > Mammalia > Rodentia > Muridae > Lophiomys > Lophiomys imhausi. The sequence goes on from CAJQZJ010013043.1 coordinate 1,192,473, forward strand.
GCTTTTAAAGTTTCTGAGAAGTCAGGTGTGATTCTGATGGGTCTGCCATTATATGTGACTTGGCCTTTTTCTCTTAATGCTTTTAATATCCTTTCTTTGTTCTCTACATTTGGAGATTCTATTATTATGTGGCGAGAGGAGTTTCTTTTCGGATCTAATCTGTTCAGTATTCTGTAAGCCTCTTGGATTTTTACTGGCGTCTCTTTCTTTAGGTTTGGGAAGTTTTCTTCTATGATTTTGTTGAAGATATTTCCTGGACCATGGAGTCGGGAGTCTTCTCTTTCCTCTATGCCTATAATTCTTAGGTTCCGTCTTTTCATTGAGTCCTTGATTTCTTGGATGTTGTGGGTGAGAGGTTTTTTTAGCTTTCTCATTTTCTTTGGATGTTGTACTGATTTCTTCCATTGAATCTTCCATGCCTGAGATCCTGTCTTCCATCTCCTGCATCCTATTTTTGATACGCACATCCGTAGTTCCTGTTCTCTTCTCTTGATTCTCCATTTCCTCTTTTAACTCAGACTGTGTTTTCTTTATTGTTTCCATTTCTATTTTCATGTCTTGAATGGTAGTGTTCATTTTGTACATTTCCTTCTCCAGTTTGCTTGTTTTTGCCTGGAAATCTTTCATTGTTTTGTCCTTTTCCTGTTCAAGCTGAGTCACCTTGGCTTGGAGCTCTTTAATGGTGTTATTTGTTGTTTTGACTTGTAAAATTGTGGCTTCTTTGAATTCCTTCATAGTTTTAAGTTCTTCTTGAAGGGACTCTATCACTTTTCATAATGTAGAATTATCATCGTTTTCATGTGTTTCAGTTGTGGTGAGGTGGTTCGGGCTGGACGGAATAGTGTTGCTTTCTTTTGTTGGAGACATTTCGCTCTGTTTTTTTTTTTTGTTTGTTTGTTTGATTGATTGTTTGTTTGTTTTTGTCTGGGGCCTCTGGCCATGTGGAATTTTTTTGCTGTCCTCTGGACTTGGGTCCAAAGGGGGTGCTTTGGTATAGGGTCACGTTGCCTTACTCCACCCCATAAGATGAGTCATTCAGCCCCGCCTCCCAGGTGGAGACCTAATTAATCCAGGTGGTGGAGCTCTGTACAAGTAAGCTCTGGTTCCCCGCCGGAAGGGCCAGTACTAGTACAAAAGTCTGATATAGGACAGTTTCAGATATCTCTCAGTTTGCCTAGGGTTGGTTCCTGTAGCAGGTAAATCTGCAGTTCAGCTCCAATAGCCTTGCAGCTCCCGCGGCTTGTAAACTGGTCAGTTTCAGCACAGACTGCGATTTGCAGTCTGAAGGCACTTTGCAGCCGAGCTGAGCTCACTTCCAAGGGTCGCAACCTTTGGCCAGATAGTTCGATTGTCTGTGGGAGATCTGGGGGTGCCCAGCACGGTGGGGATTATCTCTGCGTGGGATCTGAATCTGCCTACTGGGTATTAGGTTGGAACTTACCGGAGTCTCTTCTGGTGGGGGATGGGTGATCCCGATTCCTGGGTCCAGTGGCTTCCTTGCGTGTCCGAGAGTGGGAAGGAGCGTCCTGCCCAGGGATCCTCCATGGTCCCTGGGTAGCTGGGTGAGATTTAGAAGGGGTTGTGCCCTTTGTACAGCGTCCTGCAACACTTGCCGCCTTGTGACTGTTAACCCAGAAATCAAAATACGTCCCCGCAGGCCGCCGCCATCTTGGATCCCCCCAAAGGATACATTCTAACACTAGATTCTTACAAAACTGAATTCCATGATGTATAAAAATCGATCCTAAATAATTTCTCCTCCTCTCTTTGCTGCTCACACATTTTCATCTCTTCTAGTGGTTCAAAGTCTCTGATTCACTGAGTATGGATCCTGACAAAAATGGCAATGGCAGACACCTAATTCTAATCAAACTAGAAATGTCTATTTTCCATTAAAGTTTATCATGCCAAAAAAATTCTAAATGTCCATCCAGTACACATAATCTATGTTTCAGAGAATGAATTTTTAAAAATGGATGAATAAATCAGTGGGTGTGCCTGATGGAGTGTGGTTGGGATGTCTGCTTGCTAAAAGCTTGGTCCTTGGGATAACATTTGATGGGATCTAGGAGGACATGGCTAAAAATGTTAAGGAGTCTTTAGGTTATTGCAGACTTGCTCTGAACAGGTATAATAGACCCCAAGTCCTTTTCTCTTCATTGTTTTGGTTTTTGTCTTGTCTTGTTTTGTTTTTCACTTCTTAACGATGAGGTGAGCAGTTTCGTCCCACCATGCACTCCTGCCCCGGAGCTGTATCGCTCACCAGCGATCCAAACACCAAATGTCGCAGATCAATCAGAGACTACAGCCTTGAGAGTGAGAAGCCACCGTTACTAAGCTGAACATCTCAAGTGCTTTTAGCGACAGAAAGCTGACTCAGATTCTCTATTTCCTCCTCCTCCACCTTCCAGAGGACTTCTTGACCCTTAACTCTTTATCTTTGTCAATCATGTTCTGGGACTCTGGAGGATAACCTTACCGGACCATATCCTCCTGGCTCTTGCACTCCCAGTTTCTGCTGGGATTTGACAGACCGTAAGCTCTAGCAAGCAATTGCAGTGGAAAGGTTCATGATTTTGTTTTTCACTGGCTGCCTTCTGTTTGGATTGTGAGCAGGTAGCTTTACTAAAGCCTGGAGTTTTGTGCTAAGGCAGTCTTCCGATGCTATCCTATCTACCAACCTCTCAGTATCCATTCTAACATCGACCGGCTTCCTTACCCCCTGTAGACCTACAGATGTTACTATCTCCTTGCTCCCAGAGATGTTTGGCTTGTTGGCCTCTAGCAGAGAGCTTCTCTATTCAGCTATTACAACTTGTTATACATTCCACTTTCGTCGTCTACAGGAGCCACCTCACTGTCTGTGATGGTGCAGGTAGTTGCAGAGCTAGGAAACAAAGATGGTCAAAAAACCCTTACTGTAGGAATGGTGGCTCACAGCCGTAATTCCAGCACTCAGGAGGCGAAAGGCAAGAGGATGTTGAGTTCTAGGCAACCTGGAATACATAGTGAGTTCAAGGCCAGCCTGAGCTACAATGTGAGATTTTTGTCTCAAGAAGAATAGGAAAAGAAAAAGATCCAGATCCATGTTGTGTCTATAACAGGAGTGTGACACAATTTTTCTTAACTCTAAAATCATTGATAAAGAAACATACATGGGTGTCACATGACTATATACAAATAACAGTAAATTTAATATATTTTACTTCCATATTATAGCTTTTTAGCTAATACTCTTGGTGTTTGAAAGTTTGTTATCTTGATAACTGCTGATTGGAATCCACTAGATATGCCAATAAGGAGTAAACCTTTGAGTTCTTAGCTATCTATTCCACTTTGGAGAGAAACCTGTACATCCAAGAATGACTTTTTTTGGAGTCCAACATTGAATGTGCACAGCTGGAAATCTTGTTCTCCATGTTAGATCCCTGAGCCTCATACCATTAGACACACAGTCTGTGCATATTTGAATATGCTTTAGAGATAACATGGCAAAGCACACACAGATGAGGACAAGAATTTAGCTAGAGACATAAACACCACTGAAAATCACATGATTATCATGGCTTTGTGGAACCCAGCAAATAGCAAGCTAGAGAGATTGACCAGTTCAGCTATTTCTTAAAAGTATTACTAATTTTAGTTGTATTTTCTATCCCTGTGCTGTAATTATCAAGTAAATGCTTCCACTACCCTTAAAGATCCATGAATTTCTGTTTCATGTCTGATAATAAATCCAGTCCTAGGCTATCCAGTTACCAACAAAACTCCTTCAGGCAAGCCCATACATCATCCACAGGTGAACACTGCAGGCCATATGTTGATATTTCTACTTACATGTCCTAAATCTATCTTCAAACTGCTTTCATTTGGAAGCTAAGGAATGTATCAGAATACATTTCAGGAATATATGTCCTTTCCTCCAGGCTTGTCTCCTGTGTTTAAAGATGTCTCTCCACAACCAAATAGAGAAAGGGAAATGGACTTTTGATGGTAGTAATTTTTTTCTCTTCTCCCTTTTCATTTTTTCGGTGGGGAAGGGGAGATAAAAATGTGTAAGCAGTTGAGTTGAGTACACTACAAACTTCATCTATTTTTGCTCAACAACAGACTGATGCAATGTCCTTGTGTGACACTAACTTAATGCTTCAGTTTGCTTTCTGCTTAGCTTAGGACTTCATGTAACGGGCCTCTCTAAAGTCATATCAAATATACAAGGACAATACAAAAAAACTGAAGCCTATGCCCTGCTGGCAAAGCCACTCCATTCATGTTCTCCTTCAACCTCTTGCTTTGAGTAAAACCTTATGGAGTTTCAAATTCCATGCACCATCGAAAAGTGAAAAGTAAAGACATTTTACAAATATTTCAGGATAGTTTACCATGGTTCTGACCAAACAAAGGATTTTGTTAAGTTGAAAAACAAGTGAACTCTAAGAAAATGGTTTCTTGGCTCCTCAAAACAGTTGTTTGATTAAAAATACATCACTCTGACTTTTCAGCATATATGTCTGTCAGCCTAAAATTAGACACTTTTGTTTAGTGGAAATCGGCTGGGATGTTATTCTAATTAGATCAAAATGAAGACTAGAAGATCCAGGCTATTGACTAAGAAAAAAAAAAAAAAATCCTTTGAGTCCTAAACAGAAGGGCGTTCTGAGGGACATAGAGGACTATTTCAAGTCGTTTCAAGGCAAGGACTGGGTCCACAGTTCTGTTCTGGAACAGGACAGAAACACACCCTGTTTACTCCTTGGAGTCCGACTGGGCCACAACTCAGAGGAGCACCACTAAGTATGATTCTGCTCCCAAAACAGCAAGATAAATTTCTGCTAACTGACATTTGAAGTTAACAACCATGCTAAGAATGGTTTCTACAATGAATGAGCTCAAAATGGCTTGCAAATTAACATTAGGAATAAACCCTTTCCCAGATAACAGACTTCCTACCCAGAGGCAAACAGAATTATACAAAAACAAAAAGTAGAAGAAAGAAAAGAAAAGGAAAAAAAAAGTCCCTCAGACAGTTTTCCTTTGCTTGGTAAGTTCTAAGATGTTAGAGAGAGAGATTCAAGAGACCAAACTTAGACCTTTTGGGTAAAATAATTTTAGCTCTACATATTGAAGATTTAGTAAATTTTTGCATTTTAACTTAAGTCTCACCATTCAATTATACTATGTGCATATTACATTTCTGATCCGTAGTCAGACGCGTTATCCATTGCGCAACTGGCATATTACATTTCAATTTCCATAACGCATTAATTTATTTATTATCAGGTTATATATAAAGCTAGAGAAATGAGGCTTGAAAAATAAGTTGTTAAAATGAGTTAGTTAATCATTTAAAATATGATTAACTCTTCTAATTTTAGTGCTGTGGTGTGTGTGTGTGTGTGTGTGTGTGTGTGTGTGTGTGTGTGTGTGTATACTGGGAATAGAACCCAGGTCATTATACATGCTAGGCAAGTAATTCTATCACTGATCTATATTCTCACCATTAATCAAAATACAATCAAGTCATTGGCTTCCTAATTTTGCAATGCTTTGGAGACTACCCCAAGATACATTTTTTAGGTATTTATAAGTCATGAGTATATTTGTTATCCATTCCTCTTAATTAGAATATAAGGAACATGAGGATAGACATACCACATTTTTATTACTATCTTTCTGGAAGGTAGATTAATACAGGAGGCCAAGTTGTTGACAAAATTGGTGAGTAGATGCACAAATGGACAATTGTGTAACTGTGGCAACACCGGACAGAAACAACTTAACTGTGGAAGTATTTACTTTGACTCAGTTCATAGTCATTGGTTCCACTGATTCAGGGCTCATGCTGAGATAGAACATCATGGCACTCACACCATGTGGCTGCTCACCTCACAGCCAATAGGACAGAGAGGCCAGAGGAGGCCTAACAAGACAGAACACTAATGAATATATCCCCAGGTACCCTACTTTGTCCAATAAGGTCCAACCTTTATTTAGAAGTTTCCAGAAACTTTCAAAATAATACATCCAAATTAGGGATCAATTTCTAACAGTGATCCATGGGACTATTTCAGATTTAAACAATAGCAGCAATAAAATGATTTTTTCTATATCTGTATTGTTCAAAAGTATAAATGTTGAAACTACTAAAGGCATATTTAAATCTGGCTATAAAATTAAATAATAGGCATACACTATTTTATTATGGGTAGATGCTACTATAATCTTCCAGATAAAATTCTATTATCTAAATATCTTTCCATTATCGGTAAATCATTAGCTTATAAATTCATTCCAATGTAGTCACCATCTCAGCCCTTGCCAAATAGCTTTTATTTTCTAGAATTATTGTAAATAGAATCCTGTCAGGCAAATACTAAAAATAAATAAATAAAGAACTCTAACCCTCTAATTTGATAGCTAGTTATCAGCACTATTTTATACTAAGAAAGCTCTTGGCCTGAAACTCAAGAGACCAAAGTTCTAAACAGAGATACATTTGTTCCATCACTTTTGGGAAGCTGAATCTTCCTTGATTCACTCTTAATTAAATAATCTCATAAACAAAACCATACAGATTTGAAATTATTTATAAGATCCATTGTAGCTTTGAAAGCCTATCAGAGCAATAAATTATTAGCAAGAGAAAAAAGTGTACAATGTATAAATAATTAATAATCATAATGATGACAATGAAAGGTAATATACATAGTCTTAAGTGCCAGGCCTTCTTCTATGTACTTAATCTGCTGGCACATTAAATCTTCTCAAGCAAGACTATAAAGTAGTTCTCATTCATATCACTTTAGGGACTGAGAAACAGGCCAGACAGCTCAGTGACTTGTATAGGAATCTAGGATGCATAAATGAAGACCCCAAATGGTCCACCCTTCTTTGGACCTCATTCTCCCACTTTTTTTTCTTCTCCTGACATTCCAGGTTGCTACTTTGACAAACTTTTTTCTGGACCCTGGAAACACAAAGACAGTCCTGTCCAAAACCTTTTTGTATTTTGTTCTCTCTACAATAGGAATCTTTCCTTAGATCTATACATGATTGGCTCTTCCATTCGTAATTGAAGTCTTAGATCAGTGTTTCTCGACCTGTGTCCCAACCCCTTGGAAGACCACATATTAGATACCCTGCATATCAGATATTTACAAGTTGTAGCAGTAGTAAAATTACAGATGTGAAGTAGCAACAAAATAAGTTTTTGATTGGGGACTGCCACCAAATGAGGAGCTATATTAAAGGTTCACAGCATTAGGAAGGTTGAGAAGCACTGCCTTAGATTAGAGATTAGAGACCAAGGACTGAAGAAGTAGCTCACTTAGTAAGCAGCTGTGTTCACATCCCCAGCATCCATCTAAAAACCTGAGCATAGTGGTGTCTATACATCTTATAACCCCAGAACTGAGAGCATGGAGACAAGTGGCTGCTTGGGGGGGTCACTGGCTAATCAACCTATCCAAATCAATGAGTTCCAAATTCAGTGAAACAAAGCAAAATACACCCTGTCTCAAAAGTGATCAAAGAAGGAATGTCGCGTCCCTCTCGACCAGCAAGAAATGACACAACTCACAAAAGCTCTTCTCCTGCAGTTTATTCAGGTCCCTTGAAAACAGTCTTCCGAAAAAAGGCCGGGCAGACCCAACCCACAGGCTAAATACTAAATGAACAGCCAATCAAGTAAAGCCACATGGTGCTATCTTAGAGGCCCACGTATAGCCAATCAAGTAAAGCCACATCAGCGGTCTTAGCCAAATATGGACTTGTTTACCACCGAGAGCGCTCACCGTCGGGCTGGTGGAAGGCGGAGACCAGCGCCATTTTTAAGGCGCGGCACGTCGCAGCTCTCTACAAAGGAACCCAACATAGACTTCTGACCTCTACATGTACCATTTCATGCACAGATACATAATTACATATACATATATACATGCACACACAAATATACATATTCACCCATACATATATAGAGAGAGATCAGAGACATGTCTGGACACCACTGATCAAAGTCTTCACTGTACATGCCCAGCCCTCTTTTCCATCATCACTTCCACAACTCTCTGCCACTATCTTCCTTGCTTGTTTCTAGCTCCTTCCCCTGACTAGAAAGCATAACTATGCAAAGACACAGATTTTGTACTGTTCACCACTCTCTCTCCAGTGTATAGAATTATCCAGGCTCCAGAGAAGTTATTGGATAAAGAAATAAATGGATGAGTGAAAGAATGATGACCTAATAAGAATAAGTTTCCTACATTCATCTTGTTTATTCAGAAAGCATGAATGCTAAAGCAGCTCACAGGGGATATGGGATCTCTTATGTGCCATTTAAGTAAGAAGTAAACTCAGACAAAGGAGAAATGAGTTTACTGACAATATTTAGTAGCAGCATTTCTCAGAATTCCTACTTTACTGTCAACTCCGATCAAAATAATTATGTAAACATTTCATTTTTTTTTATTAAATAAGTGTGTTCATTTCAAAGAGGAGTTCGGATCTTTTACTAAATCACCAAAGAAACTGAGTGACAATATGAGTCATCAAAAACATTAAGCTCACAAAATCTAATACTTCCAAGAAGACTTAGATTTTATAGTAAAATTTATATGCTTAAAGTGCATGATACCAGCAATGCACGGAAGCAGCAGGAGCCATTTCTTGTACTCCCTGGGGAGTGCAGTGAAGTAACAGTTTCTCAGCACAGAAAAAGAAAGCTATGTAGAGAAGAGTAAGTAGGCCTTTAGTAAAGTCTAACTGTAAATAGGGCCAGCTAGGGAACACAGCTAGAGAATATATAGAGGTTCCAGACTACAAAGTCATGCAAGAATGAAAGGTCAATGTTTTCTCTCTAAATGCTCAGGCTCACTTCCATAAATTATTTAAGATTTCTTTAAGAATCTACTCAGTATATTAAAGAAAGGTAAAGTGAAAACTAAAAACATTATGAAAGGAATTAAGGCAAAAAGCCTGCTGTGTAGTAATTTCCTTTGAGATAAAAGAGACCATATTGGAGGGGAAGCAGCTTAAGCTGAGAACCTAAACAACTCAAAAGCATAAGGAAATCCCTGAAAATGATCAGATTCATTAGACCCAAGTTTATAAAACGAGTAAGAACTGAGAGACAGACACTCTCAGACAAGGAGAGCTGCTGGGAAGAAGTTCAGACTACAGGAGGTGACTGAAAGAGATATTCTCCAATCCAAAATAGACATTTTCCAACCTGCCAAGCTGCTTGCAAATGCACTACAGCTTTCTAATTTCATCAGATTTCTTTAAATTCTTCGATTCTGAGTGGTTCCAGAAGACAACCCTAAAAATGGAAAAATGTTAGTTGTCCTAGCCTAGCCACAAAGAAATGATAGCTGAGGATTAAAAAGACAATATTCCTAAAGGGAAAAAAGTACGGTGTTAATATGTGTATTTAGAGAGGTGGGAAAAACCGCCATGAGGAAGGGTCAGTCCATATGAAAGACATTTAGAATCCATAGACAAAGGTTTGTTGTTTCTAGAAGCAGTTATCAAAATGTTAAAATTTCCCATGTCAGGAGGAATGACATCCCACAAAGGCTCTTGTGTAGGTTATTCACACCTACTCAAGCCTCAGGTAAAGCCTTCTCTGCCATACTTTCTCAGTTAACTGTGTATACTTTATAAACTTTGTACACTTTGCAGGAAAATATCCGGGCCCCCACCTGAGGAGCTCCAGTAGCCAGACCCAGCTGCTTCAAGTTTTGCCTCTGGGCTCCCCTAACATCTTTCCCTGGTGACCCCTCTCCAGCTCTTCAGCCCCCACTGGATGCCATCCACTGTGGTCCCTGAAGGGAGTGCTCGGATCTTCAGGCTGTGCTGTTGACCTCTCTAAACCTTCAGACAGCAACACCTCAGGACTCCGGAGCCGCTGAGGTTAAATTTCCACAGCCCTGGGAACTGAGATCAGGACACCTGGAGAAACTGGGAAGGTGAAGCTACAGAGAAAGCTGCTGCATCTGAGGCTTCAGCTACAGCTGCTGCTAACAGGGAACTCAGGAAGAGGAAAGCCTCCTGGAGTCCAACTGGAGCTAGCCTATGTGGTCCGTCACCATCTCTGTGGCAACAATGTATAAACTAGCCATTCTCCCAAAGCAGGGAGCTTTATATGGTCTGCCAGCCAAGGACCAGGACCAGGAATCTGAACCCTTAGTATAAGTACATTTCATTCAAGGAAACTTGTTTTATTTCGCTTAGAGTTCAAGTCTGTGTAAACCCCCTGTGACATGTTAATAGGCTCCTCCCTAACACCTCTCTAACTGTCATAATGACAGTTCCAGTCGCTGACTGTCACAAAGGCCATCTCCTGAACCCCTCCCAGATTTATGCTAATTTTAGCATAAATGAACAAAAACTAAACAATCCCTAAAGGGCCCCCAAGCTCAGAACATGAAATCCTACCAGTCTTCACTCTGGAAATATCTGCCCTAGAGTGCTCTGCTCCCCCTAAAAAAAAAAAACCTATATAAAGGCTGTGTATGCCCAGTTCTCTGCTGTCTTCTCCTGGGAGCAGAGAGAGTTACTCCTGTATTTATCTCTTCTCCTCTGGATTCATCCCTGCAATAAATCTCTTTTAAGAGATTTGCTGTCTGGTGTGACCTCTCATTGAGAGAAGCCAAGAAGCCCAGGAGAGAAGAACTGTGAAGAAAGAGCAGGGCTTAGGTTCCTGAGCTCTTCAGCTCAGGATTCAGGGAAACCCTTCCTTGGGAGCTGCAACATCTCTGCTGAGGAGGCCTCCTGTCAGAGCTGAGTGGATCCTGGGCTGAGGAGGCTTCCGGTCAAAGCTGTGTGGATCTTGGGCTCCCAGGTCTCAGGATACCCTTCCTTTGGGACACTGTCCCACCTCAGAGCTGTGTGATTCCCAGGCTTTGAAGTTGGGGGTTTCCTGGACATTTTCCCATCCATCCAGGAAGGCCAAGACACTGCCCATGGTTAAAATTAATATGCATGATTTTCTAAAATGTGTCATCAAGAACAATGAGATCACCAGGCTACAAACATGTTGACATGGTGTATAAATTCATTATTTTGAGATTAAGTAGGAAGACAAAACAGACTTAAAACAGTGGCCAATCTTTAACAAAAGCATAGTAAGTCATCTTATCTGGATCTTTGCACAGTCTTAGACACATTTACCATTGTTCTGGGTATATGCTGTTTACTCAGTTCATTGACTTTTTATCTCATTTAATTACTGTTATAATTATAAATTTTGTGTTTCCTAAAAATACAGTGTTTCTTCATTTAGATTACTGGCTCTTAAACCTTCCTAATGGTGTAACTATTTAATATAGCTCTGCATGCTGTGGTCACCCCCAACCATAAAATTATTTAATTGCCACTTTATAACTGAACTTTTGCTACTGTTCTGAATCATAATGTAAATATAAGATATGCAGGATATATGATATGCAACCCACAAAGGGGTTGTGACCCACAGGTTGAGAATTGCCAGTGTACATATACTGCAAAATCCAAAATAATGTGATACTTTAAAAAAAATTTAAGGATGGGAGTATAGTTCAACTGTTCAACAGTAAAAACATCATTTAGTCTCTAGCACCAAATAAATAAAGACGCAAACACTAGCTACTTTGACTTAAAAGTACTGCCATTATGGCTCACATTGGTAATCCCAGCACTTGGGAGGCAGAAGCAGAATTAGTGTGAGTTCAAGGTTAGCCTTGGCTTTATAGTGAGTTCCAGACCAGCCTGAGCTACAGATTCAAAGCAAGTATGTCTCCAAAAGAAGGGAAGTAGGAGGAGGAAGATGGTATGTAGCATCAATGTATGAATTTCAAGAATCTCTGGGAAATAAACCTAACATAATTGGAGAATAACAATCCTACAGCAGAGCCAACAGAGGAAAGTTACTAAAATACTAATTTTTAAGAGATTTATTTATTTACTTTATGTATATGAGTGCTCTATCTGCATGTACACTTGCAGCCAGAAGAGGATATCAGTTCACATTGTGGATGGTTGTGAGCCACCATGTGGTTTCTGGGAATTGAACTCAGAACCTTTGGAAGAGCACTAGCCAGTGCTCTTAACTACTGAGCCATCTGTCCAGCCCAAAATATTAGTTTTGATAGCAAAGAAAGGGGAAATATTAGAAAGGAGAACAAGCCAGGAAATCCATTGGTTCTGAAGACTGAGAACCAGCTTAGACTCAATTGCAGAGGTCTAGAACTTCAGCCGAAGACAGAGAGACACTCAGATTCTGTACTTTCAGTAACAAGTCTTTTGTTTTGATTATAAAAGAGAGAGAGAGAGAGGCAGGAGGGATAGAAAGAGAGAGACAAAAACACAAAGAGGAGGGGAGCAGCTAGACTGGAAAAGGGGAGGGAAAATTTAGAGACAGTGTAGTAAAGGTAGTAAACACAAAAGTAGTAAAATGTTAAAATGGAGACTCAACAACTATACCATTGTTTAGCAAATACCTAAAAAAGAAGAGTTGAATATGGAATTTAAAAATAAACAAATAAACCCTAAAGGATATTAAAATTGTTTTAAAAGATAATGTGTGCTAGTTAGTTACTAAAACATCCCTTTGTACTAAATTTAGAAATAGGGCGGATAAGAAATTGTCTTCAAATAAATGTAAAGGACCCTTCTCTCTAGCAATCTTACTATAAAATTTTCCTTTTTTTTTTTGCCTTAAAGGAATTTTAATTTACAGAAAAGAACACCTGAAATTTCAGTGTGTCTCCATTTAATGACTTAAAAAAAAAAACAATAGTCATGTCACTGCTATAAATTATGTGCTGATATATAAATACTAGGAAAAAAGGTTTTAGTCTGTATTTGTTGTTGAAAGTGAACAGAACAACACGGTGGTCAGGTGAAAGGTGAAAGGTGAAAGGTGAAAGGTGAAAGAAAGCTCTGAGATGGCGAAGTACCACTTGTTACAAGGAATGATAAATTACAGTTGCCCATGGCGTTTGCTGCTAATTACAACAATCACCTTTAGACAACAGAAGGATAATGATGTCCAATCACAAGGCAAGATTCAGTTTCCTGCCCAGCCTCCCATGCCCCTGCTGATGCCACTGTTGCAGTCCCCTCCAATTGGGAGTCTTCTCTTTGAATCTGTTCTAATCCATTCTTTAACCCTTTACTGATCAAGGAGCTCTTTGTCTTGAGACTGAGCAGTCCTACTTTAAAAAAAAAAAAAGACAAGAAAGGCAAATGGATAGAAAAGAGATGCAACTGAATCTGCAAACTAGAAAGCTCCACAAGAATACGTGCAAAATACACTTTTTCAAAGCAACAAACCTTCCAAATAAGGAAATAAAATATAATAACTATGTTTGTATTAATCAATCTGTACTATGTGATTCTTAGACTAGAATATCTTTTATAAAGAAATAAGAGCATTTGTAACCTTTGTCTTTTAACCACAAATGTAGCTGAAGTTGCCAATTGCAATGCTAAGCTTAAGTGAGAAAACAACTATGAAAATAATCATTGAAAATTAGACAAATAACACTAAATTACATTGCCCTCAATTTTATAGTATGTTTTATTCCTTTGTATGTATGTGACATATGTACTCAATTTATGCACGTTTTCAATCATACAGGTGACCTAGATCATCACAATCCTTGTCAATGTGCAGAGAGCACTACCTCAGATGCTGACCTTAAACTATACCTCATGCTAAGCTAGTCATTTACTGTGAATATATAAAGTAAATTTAAAATTACTTTAGAGGCAAATACAGCCCCAGTTTTTATGTGGCCCAATACTTACACATTTGAAGTCTTACTTTAAGAAAATGTAAAATTATGACTACAAAAATAGGTATAAAAATGAGTATTTATTTAAAATAAAAATAAATCACAACAAATTTCAATTTTTAAATTATAATGTATGCTATAAACATTACATGCCCAACAAAAATAAGATTTATTTTTTTAAACACCTGCTTAGACCCACCTGTACAGTACATTTGACCTACTTTTTTTGGCTTTAATCTCTCTGGTATCTTTTTAGGACAAAATGATTTTTAACTTTTTTCAAAGGAGACTAGATAATAATGTAATCTCTTTTCAAGCATAGTCAATCAAAATTCACTTTTGTTGACAGTTCAGTGATTCTTTTGACTTCTTGCTAAATTGTGCATGACTGATAACTTTGTCAAATGATGTATTACTAAATTTGGAAAGCATCTACAACATGCATTTAATATCTAGGATGATTTTCCATACACAGGTCCTATCCTATATATTTATGTATGTTGCCTCTTCCTTTTTTCCCCATGGTCTACCTTGTTCAGTACCACAGGGTATGTGCAAATTGCCCTGACATGTCCTTTCACAATATTGATGAGTGCATTAATTCTAAAAGCCAATCGGCATGACAGTCACAAAAAGCAACACATAAAACTGTGAGCCATATGAACCTATCCTGATGAAACCAAATAAACATATTTCTATCTCATTTTAATCTGGAACCCAATTTCAAGCTAGCCTGGAACTCACCATTCTCCTGCCTCAGTCCCCAAAGTGCTGGGCTTATAGGTATGGACCACTATGTCGGACCTACTTTCTTTACAAGATCCCGAGATACCATAAAGCATAAAAACTGGGGGAGATGACAAAAAGTGCTGATTGATCTGTGTTTTACAGGTATAGTTATAAACCATAACATTAAATTATATATTTTATTACTTATTTAATGCATATCAGATGTGAATAAATTTTGATTCAGAAGTATAGTATCAGTTTGAATCTAGTTAGGAAACAGAAAACTGAACAGAGAACGTTTGATATAAAGAATAGTCATGCAAGAGGAATAAGGGTATTGATGTCAATAGAACTCTCAGTCTGAGAGTGACTCCTCAAGAAGGGACAGATGTGGAAGGATGTTGTTCTGGTTGATCTCTACTGCTGTGATCAAAACACCGACCAAAAGCCTAAAGGGAAGGGAAGAATTTGTTTTACTTATACTTTTAATCACAGTCCATCATCAATGGAAGTAAGACCAGAAACGTAAAGAGGGACTTGAAGACAAAACTATTGAGGGAAGCTACTTGATAGCTTCTTCACAAGCTTGTGCTTAGCTAAGAATAGTTTAGAAATAGCTAAGCTATTCTTATACATCCCAGGGCTACCTGTCCATGACTGTTGGGCCCTTCTACCTCAACTAATAGTCAAGACAATCGTCCACAGACATGCCCACAGGCCAGTCTGATCAAGACTTGACTTGGCTGAGACTCCCTTCCCAGGTGACTCTAGTCTAAGGTGACAGTTAAAACTAATTAGGAAAGTTTTAGATCAAAGACTGGTGTTGATCTCTGGTTTGCTTTTTTCCAGGAATGATAGGAAAGAGGTGCTACCCTGAGACTGAATTAATACTCTTTTGGGAAGTTATGCTTGCAATCCACTATGTGACATAGCAGTTCATTCAATCATTTGGAACAGACCTGACTCACAAGCAGAAAATTGCAAACAGAATACACTTTCCATATCACAAGTGGCTAGAAAATGGGAGCCCAGGCAAGTCTATTCTTTGGTAGGTTGATACACAGCCCATAATATGTTGCTTCTTTTTATTTATTTTTTAAATTGTTTTTTTTAATTTTGCAAATTTTATATCACACAACTTGCTCCCTCTCATTTCCCACCTCCCCTCACACCCTGAAACCTCTCCCAACATTAAAAAAAAAAAAAAACCTCAATTGTTGAAGCTGTAATGTGTCTAAGTATGTCCCAAAATATCCCTTGTGTCCATACATTTTTGTTTGCAAATGTTCATTATAATGACTCCTTGGTCTGGTATGAGGTCTCTGGCTTCTGCTACTTTGTCAATACTGGAGCCTCACTGGGACTCCTCTCAGATATCCTGTTGTCCTGTGTCCTGGAGATCCTATAGTTTTGTGTCTAAGGATCTGGCTTCTTCATGCACTCCAGCAGTTCATTCATGGGGTATATTTTGGTATGGGCCAACTCAAAGCCCTGGTTCTGGGCCTACAACCCACACATCCAGGACTAGGTCTACTGTGTTACCCGGCTAAGGTGCAAGGCCTGTTCTCTCGAGTGCTGCAGTGTGTGAGGGGCAGGAACAGTTCTCCTATACTTGTGACCCAGATCTCCTGCCCACCGCTGGTGGTGAGAGCAAAAGGGAGGGGAGGGGTTTTCTCCCTCAACCACACTATCACAAGCAGACAACAGGTAGGGGTGGCTCTCCTACACTCACACTGTCCACCACCCCCACATCCAAGGCCAGGCAGGGTTCTTCTAGTCTCTGGCTCGTTTCCTGTCCTGGAGGCCTATGCAGTGCTTTCTTGGTTCTGGACTGGTGGTCATCACAGGCTAGTTCCCTGTCCAGGCTCCATGGTGCTAGACTGGGTATTGATCTCTGGTTTGCTTTTTTGCAGGAATGATAGTTTACTATTCATTCAGCTATTCATAGGTCAGAACACTGAATGTAGATATAGCCTGTCTCCTCTCTGCCACCTACTGTTGCACATGTGACACAGCAGCCACATCTACAATGCCTCTAGGGGCACAAATCTGTTGTTTCTATACAGGAAGACTACTGTGAACAACCAAGTGAGATTTAGATGGATCACAGTTGGATCATGGCTGGTTGGAGACAGTTTGGAACTTGTGGTGTTCAGTGACTGCTGGCCATCAGAGCAGAACAAGAACTTGGGATATCTGTGTCATTGATCCACCTGTCACCACCTCTGTTTGTCAGTTTGCTGGCAGTTCCAGATCTGCATTAGAAGGTAAGAAGTTAAAATGTTCACAAATTAAATGATATGATAAAAAATTCACAAAGGAAATTATAGGATTAAAAAAATTCACAAGTGATATGATCATCCATGTACAAAACTATGAAACTTATCCTGAAAATATTAGAATAAACAGAAATAAAATTTTATGGTATCACCAGATCCAAAAATCAGTACTAAAGAATTAATTGTACTTTGTACAAGGTACCAATGGATAACCAGAAATTTAAATTAATTAGTTCAGGTGTGCATGGTAGTGCATAGCTATAGCAGTAGTTCACTAAGACAAGAGAAGCACTAGTTCAAAGCCAGTCTGAACTATATAGTTAGTTCTAACCAGCTTGGGCTAACAAGACCCTATCTCAAAAAAATACAAAAAAAGTTAATGAAAATAAACATTGATCATATATGGGCATCAATAACATGAAATACTCAAGAATAACTACAAGAAAAGATGTGCAGGATTTAAAAACTGGAAAGCATAAAACTTTACAGAAGACTTAAACAAATGAAGAAATACACTGTGTTCATGAACCAGAAAACTCAGTATAATTAAGATGGCAATTCTCCCCCAAACTGATCAAGATAGTGAATGTAACTCTAATGTAAATCTCAGCAGGTTTTCTCATAAAATTGACAGATTCTAAAATTCATGTGAAAATAAACAAGACCAAACTATTTGGTGGGAGGGGGATACATTCAGAGCACTTTTCTAACTCCAGGGCTTATTGTAAAGCTACAGCAATCGAGAGAGGGTACTCACGTAAATAGAGATAATTGTATCCATGAAACAGGAAAGCAATTCCAGAAATAATTCTAAAAAGTTATGGACAACTGAATTCTGACGGTTTCAAGAAAAAGAACAGATTTTCAACTAATGGTAATTAAAATAATTGGTTAGCCATGAAGCAAAAAGGAAAAGAAGCTTTGATCTTTCTTTGTACAACATTTGAGTTTCCAGGGGGAGTACAGAGGGAAACCAAGAAACATTTTGGGTTATATTTATTAACTTCGCTTTGGTGAAATTTATGCATATATACATGCTTCAAAATAAATTATGCTGTTAAAAGTATGTACAACTTGTTTCATGTCAATGATGCTCTGAGGAAGTTATTTTAAAAGCTAAGGCATTCATATGTACCTATCATGTAAGAGCTCTTCTATGAACACACTCACATAGATAAGTACACAGTGGATATATGTGACAGACACTTGCATTTGTAAAGCACATGCTGGTTCCCATCACGAATACACACTGACTCTTTGTGAAAGATGAACTGTTTCCATATGTGGAGACAGTGTGCCTAAGAATTAAGCCCTGTTTGTTGGAAATCAAGAGGAGTTGTATGGGCACTGGCCCACTTACAAGGAACTTGGCTTCACTAGTTGGAGAAAATGTCTGTCTGGCCACCAAAGAATGCTGATGATTGCCACAGATGCCCAGAGAGTCACACAATATCTTGTACCAAGGCTCAGAATTATAAACTCAATGGATGGATCTGTGCTACAAAAACATGGGTAGTGAGGAAAACGCCAAACTTTATAAATAAACAAACAATTTAGGTAGCCTTGAATGCAAAGCTTTAGATTATATGTAAAGGAATCAAAACCAAGAGAGATCACATAACTTTTTCAAATCTTGATAATAGACCTAGACTCCATGAATCTTGGGATCAAACTCCTGCCCTGCTCCCATTTTTAGTTTTTATGTCATTCTAGCATCATTCTTTGAGTATTTCTCTCCCAAGTATGCATTAATCATTTCCTTAGATAAAAGCATTCAGTCGGTTTCTTCTTACATTCTGCATCATTTAAGTACATTTTTGTTTAACCATAATGAAAAATATCCCTGCAATTTTTTCTTTTGTCAAACCCATCTGCAGACCCTAGATTTGACCTTTTTGAAAATTAGCTATTTAATTTATACACACTCGAGACAATGTCCCCTGATTTTGTGCCTATCTTCTTATAACTCATTTTTCATTATCTGTGGTAAAGATAATAGCCTCTGTCCTTCATCTAGAATAATTGTTTAAAACCCTCTTTTGAAACAACAGCACCAGGCTAAGAGTAGTTTCTATAACAATAGACTTTTTAAAGACAAGAACAAATTATGCAAAATTTCTCAGGCACCTCTTAATTATATTGCTACAATCCAGAAAGAATTAAATCAGTTTAATTTCATATTTAAATATTCATTTATTTCTTTTCTGATTGCAAATGCATTTTTTAAAACATTTATTTATTTATTTATTTATTTGTTTGTTTGTTTGTTTGTTTGTTTATTGTGTATACAGTATTTGCTCTACATATATGCCCGGGCAGATCTCAATGTAGATGGCTGTGAGCCACCATGTGGTTGCTGGGAATTGAACTCAGGACCTTGGGAAGAACAGCCAGTGCTCTTAACCTCTGAGCCACCTCTCCAGCCCTGCAAATGCATTTTTATGCTCACACAAGATACTATGCAAAATAGAAGTAAGCATTAAAAGCATTTAAATCACTCATGAAGTCACAAAACAAACAGAACCACTATGAATACTTGATAGTTTTCAATAAGTAAGTAGATATACCTATAGCTAAATTAATGAATAAATTATATAGAAAATTTAAAAGTTTACTATGTTAGAACAATTTACAAAAAATCATTTTAATATGTTTTTAGTTTTTAAAAAGTATAATTTTTCAATTGCTAAAATTCTTCACAATCTGCAGACTAAAATATCCAAGTTGTTCAACCATATTTCTGTTTTACAATTATGTGAACTTTCCCTAGGGACACAGATAAACAGTCAATTATCCCAAATATGGCATCAATGACAGAACAAAGAAGTGTTCCCACCCATATCCAGGTGAGTGAACCAATGAATTTAATTAGGGCTACTCACAGCAGCAAAGTCATTGACAATGCCTCTCTCCTGGCAACCCGCAGCCACCCGTATAACCTCAGGAAGGGGTGGAGCTTAACTCCATGAAGAAGAATTAATCAAGGCTCTGATTATTAATCATAGTATTAGAGAGTTCGAGGACAAACACCATGCTACTCCCTCTTCCAACAGTGTTCCAAAACAGCCCACCCTATCCTCCAGCATTTCTGATTTAGTCCCCCAACCTTGCAGGGATGATACACTTGTCCCATTTAGGGATGAGCATTCAGCAGTCATTCTCAACATGCTGAGTCTCATCAGAAAGCACTTCCCACTGCAAAAGCTTTCCTAACCAAGTATGACAACAGCAGTAATCCATAAGAGTTTACATAAAGGTTCAACAGGTGATTTGACAGGCATGCCATATCCTTTTAGAAAAAAATGATGGTAATAGACATTCCACTAGGACCTATGATCTCCGTATCCCTTGGCTTTTGACAGGATTTATGGTATAAGATGGAATTCCCTCCTGTGGAGCGAGCCTTAAGTTCTTTCAGAAAGCAGGTGACAATAGGATTGTTTCTTGTTTGTTCCAGCAAGCACATTGGACTGGCATGTTGTGGGCATATCATATACAGTTAATGGTTGAGTAGGAGTGTTGATAATTCTCTCCAACAAGGTTGGCCCCATAAATAGTTTTCAGCAGAAAAGAAACTTCTGGTTTGATTTCTCCACATCCTACATCCAATGTACTTTGTGTCACCAGCAACAGGGCCCTATCTTGTTCCCTTGGGTACCCAACAACAGTGACAATACCCTGTATTGTTTGAGGCTTCATGGGTTTCCCTGGCCAACAACTTATCAGAAGGTAGACTGCCACTCACACTGAGATTTTCATTTAATGAATTGCAACTTTTGAGAGTATCTTTTTACACACACACATAAATACACACACACACACACACACACACACACACACATATACACACAACTTTCTATCAAATTTTCTAATTGTTTTAATGTTTATAGGCACAAGCTGTCGGAGGATCTTTCTTATTTGCATTGTTGTGCGTCTGCTGTGCTTTGCCCTACCATAAGATTCCCAGGAATTTCTCAACAGTGCCTGGCCCTTGAACCCTATGTGAACTGATTTTCCACGCTTGTTCCCTTAGCGCTGTTTGTGTGCCTATCAGATGCTTTGCTATATCTGTAAAGCATCCTAAGGTTACCATTATATTACATGTGACATAAAACCTTTGCTGGAAAAGTTAGACAGGGTTACTGAAGGTCCAACACCCTTCATTCCAAGCAAGTGCTTGTTGACCTCAGATAAGGGGATACTGTGAATCCAAGAGGATTCACAGGCTCCAATACTGCAGGGACATGTTGAATACAGCTTTGTGTGAATGGAGGGCATGTAGGCCTCCACAGCCCATAATCATTCTGTATGATTCATCCCACTTGTTTATCCTGGAGCTCTACCATGGGGTTGCATGCATCCCTCCCTCCCCTCACAGGGTCAATAAGGTCAAGGTTGGCTCTTATCCTCTGAATAGCCTTGGGTCATGAGGGAGTGAGCAACCACCCTCTCATCTGTTGTGCCCACACAGGTCGCTGAAGTCTGGCCATCTGTATGAGCTCCAGCCTGCTTGTGATCTCCATTGGCCTGACAGCTGAGAAGCCTGGAGCTGGATGAGCAATTTCTACCTCGAATATACTTCCTGAAGGAAGAAAAATGCACACAGCTTTCTCTGGAAGGATAACTGGCCATACCTGGGACAAGCTTAGTCTTCTTCACTGAACTACTCTATTGTTTATATTTTCATTAAACTTTTATTTTAACTTTGAAGAAGTTCTAGGCCTCACAGAACTGAATTTGGCTTTTGGTCAAGCCTTTTATTAGAATATCTGGCTCAACACAAATCTTCCACATCTGTTTGCAAGTGACCCAGTGTATGGAACAGAAGGCCACAAGGGTCAGTTTATCTTTACACAATATACCAATAAAGAAACCCAGCATGAGTCAGCTAAAACATGACTGACATTGGGCATGGGAGGTCTATGAGTCAGCACAAAATGGCGGACATTGGATGTTCCTAGACATGCCCAAGTAAACAGTGATACAATCAGTTATATAACTGTTGTTGATAAAATCCTATTTCTGTATAAATATGAACTTCAGGTCAGAAGCTGCTGCTTTGGCCTTCACCGGCATGCCAGTGTATGCTCCTGTGGGGGCCTGTGTACCTACACCATGATGCAATCACTGTATTGCCTACCTGTGTGTAGTCCATTTTTACTGGTGTTTGCCCTCAGTGCTCACTGGTGGATTCCTGCCTAGAAGCCTTCATCTGGAGTAAATAAAATATGTCTTATCTACTTGTGTTCCTCAAAATCTCTTTGACCTCTCAGCCTCCATGACCTTCATCCTTTCCTGGCATCAGAACATAGATCTCACAAACTCAAGACAAATCTACATTTGTTTTCAGGTGACTCAAACAAGCCTCTTTGGCATCTTGTTTTTGTTTTGTTTTGTTTTGTTTTGTTTTTTTACTTATCCCCTCTGAATTTCTATGGCACTTTATGAATCTTATTTATATGGCAATCTAAACCATTCATAAATGTAAAAGTCTTTCCTACATCATAGATATCATATCTTCCCAAGGCATTTTCAGCAAAGCCACTAAAGCCCCATGGTTCTGTTGAATCAACCTCTTTCTTTTGTTCTAAACTTATAATTCTGTTTACTTATTTTGTGTATGTGTGTCTTTGTGTGGGTGTACATATGCTATGGGAAGTCAGAAGACAAACTGTGGAGTCAGTTCTCTCCTTCAACCATCCAGGGATTGAGCTCAGGTCTTCTGAGTCCACTGGGACAACTTGCCAGGTCCAATCTCTTCCTTAACTCTCCTGTTAGCAAAGTTCTATCAGACCTAGTATATTGGAAGTCCAACACACTTCTCTCTCACCTAGCTCCATCAACAATGGCTGCCCTTCCTTTACAGCCATTCTGATATTCACAAGGACCCCAACTAGTGATAACCAAGTTTCCTAATGGCTCATATAAACCACTCCAACAGGGACTGACTTCTTTCACATTGCCTCAGATCACAGAGCTTTTGTCTTAAGGAGGGATAGGTAGTTATACCTCCCAATGTATTTTCTTTTACAACATTCATACTGACCTCATCTGTCCACAGGCCCCACAGCCTCATGAGCCAACTATGTGAAGCTTTCTTATTTCTTGTTTAAGAGTTCTTACCAACTCAGAATGTTCAAAGGTAAACTATTGGTTTCATGTCCTGGGACATTATTAAAGCCCTGGTCTGTATGTTGCATTATGGATTTTCTCTTCCATGGGGGCTTGTGGACCTTGCCTTCCCTGTTTACCATGCAGTGTGGGGTTGTGGACCATGCCTCCATGGGTGATTGAGTGACTACAGACCAGGGCACACTCAAAACTGAGGTTGGCAGGCGTGAGAAAGAGCTCTCTCCCTGCTTCCGCAAGCCCTGGGGACACATAAACAACCTGAGCTTTGGGCACACGAAGTTTCCAGACCCCCAACCTCCATCCCCGAAGGTCATGGCTGCTGCCAGAGAATTGTGACCTGGTGATCCAGAAAAGAAGCAGTATGGTACTCTTCCTTTATACTAAACATCAAAATCTGAGAAATATTTTCTATCATTTCTATCTCCCTCACTCCAACCTCACTGTCTTACACTTTCCATGGGTTTGGGATCCCCAGGTGCACTATTTAGCATAGGTCTAATTTGAACACTTTTCCCTCATGCATTCCCCAAATACAAAAAGTAGCAAGACAGAACCCAATCTTCAATCTCTCTCTCTCTCTCTCTCTCTCTCTCTCTCTCTCTAGCTTTCCTGCCACTTAAGAGACTAATGCAGAGGACCACTGTCATATGTCTTCTTGTACTTCCTCCTTTGCACAAGCTCAACTTCAGTTGCATCTTATTGTCCAGAGTAAGAGCCACGCCACCGATCTCAGCCTTCTAGTCTATCTCATGAATGCTACTTTTGAGGTCTATAATATATTCTCCAAAACTATTTTGGTGATTTTTTTCCTTACTGACAAGGTGGGCCCCATCCATCAAAGATTCTCACCACTCTATACAAAACAGAAGAAAACCACCACCTTGGAATTCTGCACATGATCACTCCAATTCATGTGCAACAACTTCAGTTGCATGTCTTTTCACCTGGAGAAGGGGTGATGCAATAGTTACACCAGTAAGAAAGTGTGCCATTCCATCCCACATGGGAAAGGCTGGCTATACTGGGATTTCTTCCATGGATGCCCCACCCACAGGCAGGTTAGCTGCAGTTGTGCATTTCATCACCCACACCAGTGCTCCTCCCAAACTCAGCTTTGATTCTGCCTTACCACATGTTCAGGTACCCAGCATTGGGGTGAACATCTCCCAGAGAAACAAACTAGTCACCTCAGATATGACATCACACCAGCAACAGACCAAAGAACCCATTTCACTTATGTTCACTAGCTTGTTGAACCAATGAGGTTAATCTAGGTAACTCGCAGACGAATGTATGAGGGGTATTTTTAGGCAAGGAGAGAACTGATGAGTCTCTATACCAACGAAGAAAAAAACAAAAACAAGAACTGTGACAATTGCTACTGGAAAGTAAGAATAGAACTCATACGAACTGGCTTTTTCCACTCCTAAGCATCTAGCAAGAGCAGCACCAATTAGTTCTAAACTTTCACTTTGTTTCCCCAGATAGTAATCACAGAATGAATGTTTATATTCACATTCCCAACATTTGGAAATTAAAGTGGATTTGAAACTAAAAGACCGGCTCTAAAAGACTAGCTCTTAGAAAATCTACTGAAGATAAAATTGTAACAGAGACATAAGAGCAGGGTGTCAGTGTGGTGTTAAAAGGAAGCTAGGACTACCATCTGATTGGCAGACAGGTTGAATGTTTAAAAATGGGTTGATATGCAATAGACGTGATTCAGACAAAAGAGCAGTGGAACCAAAATGGAAGTCTTTCTAGTGATAGGCATAATCACAGGGATGTTAGCTTCTGATGAAAGCATGTAAGTGTTGAAGGGAATGAAAATTATTAAAAGACCCCCTAAGTCGGCAGTAGAGCCAGGCCAGCCGCCAGGTGATTCCCGGAACTTAGCTGACCATAAACAGGTTGAAACCAAGAATGAAGGTCAATTGGGCCACAGGCCACCAGGGCTTCAGGAACTGGCTGACCACAAAGTAGATAACAAAACAAGATTAGATTCATTCCTGAGACAAACAGATGTAAGATGTTTCCCGCTGGTTAACTAATGGGCTGGGCTGGTACATTCCAGCTGTATTTCCCCTCCCCCTTGGGTTGTGGTAAACGATGGGCTGGGCTGGTACTTCCCACCTGTAATTTCCCCCACCCCCTTAATCTGTGGTGCTCCCCCATAAAATATTGGACTCTCCCCCAAATCATGGTCGCGGCTCCTACCCCTGCGTGGGATACGAGTGGAGCCCCTCAGTGCACTGAGCCCCCCCTTTTCCCCTTTTTCTCCCCGAAATAAACCTCTTGCGATTGCATCAAGATGGTCTCTTGCGAGTTTTGGGGCGGCCGTGATATCCTGAGTGTCGGGTGAGGAACTTCCCTCCCCCGGGTCTTTCAGTGTCATATGTAGTTTCTCTACCTCTTGTGTCTTGTAGTAGTAGCAAGTCAGAGTTCATAGTGCACATGTAGTGCACTATGTGTAATCAGTTGGGGAACATCAGAGAACAAGAAACAAAATCATCCTTGCCCAAAAGACAGGTGATGGTATTTAAATAAGAAGTATATTAACATTACAGGGTGAGTTTGGTTCTAAATGGTATATATAAGGTTTCTTAGGAAGATAAAAATCATCACCTAAATGTAAAACTGTTCCCTAGTGCCACCTCACATTAGAAACTTTCTTTGCATGGTATCAGGGACTTTCAAGCATCAAAATATTGCTGTCTCAAACTGAGTAACAAATTCCCATCTCAACTCCCTTAATAGAAATATAATAGTAAAAAATAATGATATCAGATTCACTCTGTTAGACTGTGGTACTTGAATGCCCACTTATTGGGAAAGCTATCTCTCTATTTATATCTATCTCTCTCCTTTCTTTTTTAACTTAAGACTAAGGAAAGAAGGAAGGAAGGAAGGGGAGGGGAAGGGGGAGAGGAGGGGAAGGGAAGAAGGGAAGAAAAAGAAAGGAAAAGACAAAAGAAGAATGGTGGTTGGGTAGATGCACCCTTGGGTGGAGTTCCAAGAACCCATGTAACACAGAATGTAGATATATATCTATTTCTATACATTTATAATTTCAAAGATTCTTCAGTGAGCTGAAAGAAGGAGACTGGAGAATCTGCAGAAGCTCACGGTCCAGCTAGCCTGGCATGTACAGTGACAAGAAATTTTGTATCAAACAATGAGGGGATGTACAATGACATCATTCTGAATTCCATATGCATTCCATCATGTGCGTGTGCACACACACACACACACACACACACACACACATTTTTCTTTAACTATCTCTTCAAACAGAAAAGAAATTAAGGAGATTCAGAAATCAAGGGTTTAAAGTGGGTCCTTTTTTGTCTATGTTTAAACCTAAATCTGAAGATTATATTTGGGTTTTTTTTTTTGTTTTTTTTTTTAACTTTTTTTTAAATACTTTATTTTTTTTCTTCAAGTTACATCTCAGTCACAAACCCTTCCCTATTCCCCCTTCCTATCCTGCCCTTCCACCCTCTTCCCCCCCAGAAGTTTCCCCTTTCAGTCCAACAGATGGTTCCTTCTCTTATAACAGTAAATACTATACAAAACAACAGATATAAATATGCCACATTTATGAGAGTTAAATGGCCCAGTATACCTTCCCAATGTCCAGTTTATACATATTTGGCCCTTGACTTTAACATTCTACTATCTAACCATCTCCATGAGTTTAAAGGTCTATATCTGACTCAACATTCATACTAACTTGCAACACACTTTTAAGAGTATCTTCTTAGATCTATAACAACCTCTTGATTCCTAAACAACTCAAAATTTAACTATGAGACTCTAGCTGTCTATTCTTCAACCACCTCAGAGACCTGAGAGGGATAAATATGAAGATTATATTTGTATAGATGAACTTCAGTGAGATTCAGAAAACATAAAAATGTTATCTTTCTCATAGTCTCTGACCTTTCTCTAGTTTCCTACCATGTTAATCAGTATTATTAAGCACATATTATGTTGTGTAATAAGACCAGGTTTGTAAACAAATGTTATGATTGGAAATCGCCTAGGTTCCTTTAAAATGACAGAGAATGAAGGTTCAGGAGGTGAATCATTTCTGAAGATATATATGTACTTTTTAATCTACTGAAAGGTATTGAGTGAAAAACCTTCAGCCAGCTGACTTCTTCACTTATCCCTGTACTGTGTGATGGGTGCATAGAAATAGCCTTATTTTAAAATGTTTTCTTAGCTCATCTCCATTGGTTCCTAACAGTTGTGGGCGGTCTCTGAAATTTATGCAAAGCTCATGGCAGAATAGAGTGTGAACACTATTAAAAGTAAAAGCACTTTTATTTTTGGCCACAAAAACACATTTTATCCTTAAGGAATTAGTCAATTTCTTGTCCAACCACAGACCTTTTGGATTTGTCAGAAACCTCCCCTCGGGCAGAAACACTTTTTTCAAAAATGAGATTTTTCTCAAGCCCTTATTATATCTGTCTTTCCGTCTCTCTGCCCATCTGAATCTTCATACCTGGTTCTCCCATAATTATATCAAGAGACTGTAATCAGGTGAAGACTGTGATTCTCAGTGCATTCCTGAAGTGGTCTTTGTGGAAGAATGCAACGTTGCAGGTCTTTTAAGAGAAACAACTACTGCAGAGATAGAGCCCTGAAGGAGTTAAGTGAGCTGGGAGCAAAGGGTAAATTTAAAACATGTGTCAACACCCCGCATTGTTCCTATTAGGATACAATTCTCCGGATTTTTTTTTTTTTTTTTTTAGGAATGCAAAATCAGGTTAGCTAGTACATGCAATTCTAAACCTCTCAAGGCTTATCACACTTCCAACATTCAATAGCCATCCTTAATACCATTACCTCCGGTACAACATTTGAGCAGTTCCCCACAATCTAACAACAAGGGACCCAGGAAAAAGGCTATGGTTTAAAAAGCTGGTTAAAGATTAACACAAACAGTAATAAGAAGGTTCTTAGGAAAGAATCAGAACAGCTGCAGCTGAAGCCTAGCTACCTGCTGAGGGTTGCTAGGCAACTTTGGCTTTCCACTGCCCCAAGGGTGTTTTACTTTACAATTAGAATTTTTGAAGGGGAATAGGGGGAGGGGTGGGGATTCCTAGTGAAAGTAATGTAGGTTCATATATATTTATACATGTTGTTATGTTATTTCTTTTTAATAGGGTGTCACTCTATGTCCTTTCAAAGATACAGCACACACTATACATGACATTTTTTTTTTGCTGTACATAGCTGACAAAAATCTAGCAATAACATGGAGTTTTAAAAGTGACATTTTGACTCTAAGGGAGGAATTATTTGCAATTTGTTTTGAACAGAAGCTTAGTTCATGTCAGTAGTGAACCTCCAGACAATCATTAGTTTAAACTGCCTGCTATGTGTTTAAAAATTTCAGTCAATTTAGAGCTGATCTGAATTGCAAATGTGATGCTAATGAGCCATTAGGGATCTGCACATCTCCTTTTTTGCACTTACAACTCTCAGCTTTAAGGAGCTCCAACTACACTGAAATATGAAAATATCGTTTTAATCATGTGCACTGTCGACAAACACAGAAATGCAGGAGATTCAGAAGTGGGGAAGTGGTATTCAGAGGCTAAACATGGGGCCATAGCAGGAATGAAGAAGCAAGTGTAACCTTTGCTGTAAGGTAGATAGATAAGTAGTAAGATTTCCCCAAAACAAATACCAGTTCTGTTTGTCATGTGCTGTGATTCTTCAAGCTCAACATCTGGATAAAATTTATTTTCTTTGGATTTTGGAATTAGAATTCACTCAAACCCTTTATGAGGTCACTTGGGAAATCAAAAGAATTGCTTCTATGGTAAGATTTCAGCTTCCAGTGCAAATAATGAGCTCTTAAGGGTGCTTATCCATGCAAGCTCTCCTTTAAATAACCCATTTTGGTTTTCTAGAATACTGTATGCCACAGTAGACTAAAAACCATCAATGTCAAGAAGTATTTTGTTTTCTCTAGGGTCAGCTCAGAAGCTATGATATTGGCACCAAAACATGCGATGGTGTGTGATATGAAACCCCATTCCATCCACAGACTCTTCCATCATCAGCCTAAAATTTAACTGAACAGTGGAGAGAGAATTCAGAAACAAAAAGAAGTGATCTCCTATTTCAACTCATGCTCGTGTGTGTGTGTGTGTGTGTGTGTGTGTGTGTGTGTGTGTGTGTACATGTGCCACTGTATGTATGCATGGGTGGGGAGTGTCTAAGGACAGTTTTCAGGAGTGTGTTCTCTACACAGTGAGTTCCATGGATCAAACTCAGGTGCTTTAGCTTGTGAGGCAAGGACCATTACCCTTCACCTTGTTGAATCATGTGTTTGATTCTTAAATAATAATTAATATCTTAAGCCACTTAAGTTCAAAGTGGGGCAGAACCAAAATAAGGAGGTGCTAACTCATCAACTAATTCCCTATATCCAATCCTTTATCATTGTCTTCTGTTACACTATCAGTTCTCAAGCTATGGGTTGCAACAGGGGTTGAACCACTGTTTCACAAGGGTCACCTAAGACCATCGGAAAACACAGATATTTACATTACTATTTACATTTACATTATCATAACAGTAGCAAAATTACAGTTATGAAGTAGCAACAAAAATAATTTTATGGTTGGGGGAGTCACTACAACATGAGGAACTATGTTAAATGGATGAACATTAGGAACGTTGATAACCACTGTGTTATACTGATATCTCTTCGCTTCAGAATTAAGTTTGCGATTGACTTTGTCTTGGTTTATCTTCTGAGGACCCAGGAAATTCCATTTCTGCCACTTTCAGGAATCTTTGGGAAATGTGGAGAGTTATATGGAAATGCAGTTTTCTCTCAATTAAATTAAACATTTGCTGAGATACACAAAAAGTGTAACATCATCAGTAAATATAGCAGAAAAATCATAGAAGTTGAGACCAAGGGGGAAAATCTTAGTCAAAGTTTAACTTTGGGAAGACTTCCTCATCTCCAAGGTCAGAGTCCTCACCAATCTCAATATTTGCTTATTTCTTTGAAAATGAAAGATAAGTACATGAACTCTGTGATGTCAATTGTCCTGGTGAAAGGGACCTTGCCAGGTGTCAGCTCTCAGGCTATGTCAGGCCTCCAAACAATGATAATAATAATAATTTCTCAAGCAACTAAAACTCAAAGCAGTCCTTTTCCACACATCATCATTGCACATGGTTTTAGATTATTGCTCCCCAGTTTACCCTTATCTGGGAGAGAGGCTTCAGCCATGTCTAAGTCTGTCATGCACAGCGCGAAGAGAGCAGAACAAGGGACTGTTCCATTGTCTTGTGCATTGTTCCTTCCTTTATTCACCACTGGATCTCTCAGCAAATATTTTCTGAGCCTCCTCTTCCTGCTGCGAATTGTTCCAGGCACCCTAGGGAACACAAGGATGAAGTGAACAGCGGAGCCTGCACAACAGGAATTTACTGAGCAATACACAGCTTTTACATGACCATCACAGAAAGACACTGGAAGGAGCTGTGCATAGGCAAATGGATGGACAGTGCTGGGAACTGTGAGAATCCAAAGCCTGAGAGTCCAGTTCCTGGGACTTGAGATGTTGCTTATCTTGTTACAACCTCCTCATTTATTAGTTTCCTCATCTAAAAAAAAAATAATAGTAAGATCTGCTTAAAAGACTTAATATATTTCCCTGGTCAGTACCTTATCTTCTTCATAAAGCTGTTTTCAATTTTCTCAACTCTCCAACTTCCTACTGTCCCCTCCCTCGAGGAAGATTACCTCAATTCCTAACTGGCAGAGAAAATGGCCTCCATCAGCCGAAAACCCACAGATTTCCTGCCACTAGCCTCCAGTGGCCACAGAATCCAAACCTGTGACACTCCCTCTTCCCACCCACAGAACTGTGTTTCCCGGTGCTCTCAAAGCACAACGCTCCTGCCCAGCAAGGGCAACTGCTCTGCCTAAAGACCACTAGCATGTCTAATTGAAGGGATCTCTACTGTCTTACAAAGAGCGAAAACGATCATGTCAAACACACCTTCTCTTCTGTATTTTGTGCTGTTTGCTAGTCACAGGGTATCCACTTGAAATTTACTGGCATTCACTGAGACTTAAAACTCATTCCTGGAGCTGGAGAGATGGTTTTAGCCATATGCATATGTATAAATTGGGGAGAAATAATCTAAATTACAGTCACCTATAATTCCAAGTATAGAGGATCCCACCCACTCTTCTGGCCTCCATGGGCACCAGACATCCATAGGATATGTGTGTATCCTACATACAGGCAAAACACCCATATACATAAAATACAAATAAATAAACCTTTGGAAGTAAACAAATATCACTTTCTCAATGGCATGCCCACACATCCTATGAACAGTATCAAACCCAGAGAACAAACGCCATTGTTGGCAAGCCCAAGAACACTGGAACCACAGCAGTTTTAACCTCCTTACTGTAGCCTATATGCATTAGTTAGATTTGCAAGGTAGTGGCAAAACAAACAAACAAAAAACAAAACAGTGAGAATAATTTAAAGAGACGAGTTACTTGTTTTGGTTCACAGTTTCAGGTATTTCAATCCATTTGGAGGGGAGAAGACAGCAGAGCAGAATGGCCAGGAAGCCATTATGTTATCTGAGTTTCTTCTTTTTCTACCTTTTCATTCCACACATGATGGTTCAGCCCTCATTCAAAGTGGACCTTCCCTATTAATCTTCTCTGTAAACATATTCAGAGACAACCCCAAAGTATGCTTTATTAATCTTCTATGTGTAAGTCTAAAGTCATTTTCAGCAGCCTAATTTCAGGGGTCCTTCAGGGTCCTAATTGCTTACATCATCAGTGCCACACCTGGTTGGATAAAAGCTCCATCTTTCCTGGTCTCTTTTACCTCTATCTCTCTCTGTGCTCCATCTTCCCTTTGTCCCCCACATCCTTCTTTCTCTCCCCTTTTCTCTATCTCTGTTCCAGCATCTCCCATGGCTCTGCCTCTGTTCACTGCCCTTACCCCTTCCTACCTTAATAAACCTTTACATCAGATCTGTTGTGTGGCATGGCATGATTTACCTGCAGCATTATCATAATACTTGGCATTTCTCAATTCAATCAATTTGGCAGTCAAGATCAACTATCACACTGTACTTAGTAGACATATATATTACCTCTATTGCATACACTGTATATAAATATTTACAATTCATAATAGATTCCACTGGATTCTATAATAGATTCCATGTATGTGTGTATCCAGTTGCAAAAAAGAAGCAAGGATATAAAAAAGAGAAGGATATATATATATATATATACATATATATATATATATATTTAATAAACACTGCCCCATTCAGCCTCCACAATGCTTTTCAATGAGTATCATTATGGTGTAATGCAAATAGAGAAATGTGCTTTTCAGAAAGTGTGGCAGATAGTAAATTCTGGAGGCTGGACTGGAACTCAAGTTTCTGCAATGTGTACAAACCAACCATATTATATTGTCTCAAAGTCTAAACCCACTTCTCAACATCTGAAGTGTAGTGCCTATGTTTTACCCATCTTTAATGGAATCTGACATTAAAGTTAAGAAGTGAAGCTTGAGGAGAGTGAAACAACACATAAAATACAAATAAACTAAATGACAACTAAAGTCACAAGCACTTGCTGACTTAAATCCATAAGTAAACTCTAGCCAGATTAGTTCTGTTTCCCCTTTGTTCCCATAAAGCCTGGCCTGTACCTTTTGAGACATCCTTATGGATATCACAAAGGTCAAAGTACGTTAAGGAGAGGTCAGTCTGGAGCTTCCAGTCCACAGCATTCCAAAGATCTCCACTCCTGCTTAAATCTGTATCCATCAGGGAGGGGCATGGTAATGAATGTCACAACTTCTGCAGTCAGCAGCTTCCCCTCTAAATGTTGAGTCTGAGAGGGCTTGGGAGATGGCTCCAGCAGTCACTGTGAGAGCATGAGGACCTGAGTCCAATTCCCAGTACCCACTTAGAGAAAGATGAGATTGAGCAGGTGATATCCAGTTGTAATCCTTGACGTGGCCGGGGAAGGTAGCAAAGACAAGAAGTTCCCTAGAGTCAATGAGACTGAGACAGAATTGACAAGTTTCAGATTCAGTGAGAGACATTGTCTCAAAATCAATGTAGAGGAAGATACTAAACATTGACCTCTGGTGTCACATGCACCACATGCCTATGTTCAAAGAGCTGAACACACACACACACACACACACACACACACACTACCCAATCTTAGTTTCTGAGGTCATCTTAGTCCAAGGCAGCATGGAAGTTTGTCTTTGGTTTGGTTTCCTCTCATAGTTTAAGGAGTCGCAGGTTCACCAACATTGAGCCTCTTGGAAGTTTCTCATGCTTGACAATTGAGATTGGCAGGGTTCAGTGGTGCCCCTCAAGAACAAAGGCAGAGACCATGGGTCTCCAGAAAGAAGTCTGTTGCCTTTGGCTGCCTCCAGCTGGATTTTACAGCAAACTAAAAACAACAAAAAACAAAACCTGTATGGCTGTCATGAGCCTCTCAGCTCATGTGAACCCAGACTCAGTCATATATTCAGAAAGTAAATGTTTCCCTATCTATAATTTTTAAAAATGGGGGTGGAACTCAGGTATCAGAAACAAGGAAATCATGCAATTTGCAACCAAATGGATGGAACTAGAAAAGCTCATCCTGAGTGAGCTAACTCAGACTGAGAAAGATACACATGGCATATATTCACTTATAACTGGATTTTAGCCATATAGTACAGGATAACTATCCTACAATCAATAGACCCAAAAGAACAGGAATATGAACTTGGTTACCTGTTAGTGGGACACTCCACCCTAGTGGAACTGCCATGTATGCCTCCTGTGCAAGAGGAAGCTCTTAGACCTCATGTGATTAATGAACTGAGGGGGGCTGATACATGGAGGCACCTCACAACCACCAGAGGGATGGGATGGGTGAGAGGGAGGGACATGGAGGGGGTGGAGGGGGGGCGGTAATGGAGACATAACTTGAAGTAATAAATGTTTTTTTTTTTTTGGTTTTTCGAGACAGGGTTTCTCTGTGTATCCTTGGCTGTCCTGGACTCACTTTGTAGACCAGGCTGGCCTCGAACTCAGAAAGATCCGCCTGCCTCTGCCTCCCAAGTGCTGGGATTAAAGGCGTGCGCCACCACCGCCCGGCTTGTTTTTTTTTTTTTTTTTAATTAATGTTTGCAAAACTATTTGCAGCTGTTCCTGCCAGGTTCATATTCAGCTACCCCAGTGCTTTTCCATGCTTAATAAAGTTTCTTTTTTGTATCTGGCTTGTGCTTGGGGGAAAAAAATGGGGGTAGAAACTTTAATTTTGACTATTGTGTATTGGTTGCACACACGAGTGAGATTGAGTGTATTATTTAAGATATTCATACAATGTGCACCAAAGAAATTCAACCTCCGTTCGCTCCTGCAATGCATGTTTGTTAACCAATTACATTTATTTGTTAAAGAAGATCCAGCCTGAGCCACTGTTGGCAGTTTTTCAACCTTATTCACTCCACAGACACACCTATGGAGAAAACCTACATCCTTGGCTCTAAAGACTATTTTGTATGATATTCACAGATTTCTCTTTCCCAGCATGGAGACATTTTAGCAATAAGCAGTGGTTCACGAGGACTATTATGCACTTAATGAAACAAGGCCAAGTGGCATTATCAATGTATTTACCCACCTCATATCCTCATAATATAAAACAAAATAAGCCACAAAACAGCAAGCCTTCACAAGGAGGTGACAAATCTGCAAGATTTCCTCATTGTTGGTAGAAATGTGAAATAATGCAAGCATGGAAATAGTCTAGTGTGACTCCCGTGGTAGTCAACCATCAAGGCACCAAAAATTGCAAGTAGGGCTCAAAGAGTGATCTTCAGTCCTACAGGCAGAGCATCATTCCCCATGGTCAAGAGGTAGACTCAAACTGAGTGACCACAGACAGATGAATGGAAAAGCAAATGAGAAGCAAATAAGAGGGGAAATATGACTTGGTCTTAAGAAAAGAAAGAATGAGAGAGAGACAGACAGAGAGAGGAAAAGAAAGAAAGAAAGAAAGAAAGAAAGAAAGAAAGAAAGAAAGAAA
>CAJQZJ010013043.1:1227533-1287827 GCA_907164525.1 Lophiomys imhausi
AAAGAAAGAAAGAAAGAAAGAAAGAAAGAAAGAAAGAAAGAAAGAAAGAAAGAAAGAAAGAGGCTAAAACATGCTCATGTGGGTGAATTTTGAAGGCGCTATGCGATGTGAAGTAAAGCCAAGCCTCAAAGGACAAATGCTACATGATTCCATTTATATAAGGTAACTTTATAAGTGAAATTCACAATGATGTAATATAGAATGATGATTACAGGAAAAACATGAGGAGCTGATAAACACACACGGAGGTCTGGTTTAAAAAATGAAGAGTCCTGGAGAAGGAGGATGATGATACAGTGTGAATGTCATGGATGATGATGATACAGTGTGGATGTCATGGATGATGATGATACAGTGTGGATGTCATGGATGATGATGATACAGTGTGGATGTCCTTAATATTACTGAGGGGTGCATGGAAAGGAGTGAGGAGGGAGGGGGGAGGGATGAAGTGAGCAGGAGTGGGGATAAAAGTTCTTATAGTAAGTACCCATTGGTCTAAGAATTTTACTTCAGAACAGCTTGGAAGGAGATCCCTATCACAATCACAGCTATTGTCATTATTTCCCAGATTTGTAAATGAAAGCTAATGTGGACCGAGCAAATTATTTGGTCACAGCTACACAAACAGGAAGTGGCTGGCCCTGGCTGCATGTGCAAACTGTCTAGTGGGAGACTCGTAGCCTTCCAAACTAAATTCTGTCACTTCATAACCTGGAATGTTTGGTATTAGCCAATGTCAAATTGCTTCACCAAGCAAACTAAAACCTTTATTCATTCAAATCTGCCGCAGTTGGCCCATAACTCTGAGACTGTAGGAAGGACACTTAGAATAGTCGTTTTCTACCCCTCAAAGCCATAGATTTATGTATCACAGTGGTTTTTATTTCTAATGTTTTTATCATGAGTGTTCATAGTTTCATTTACTGAAGGTATATACACTAATGTGAGGTTTGCCTAAGACTCTTGGAATATTTACTATAGCATCTCCACATTGCGATATCCTGATTATCATTTCAAGTTGAGTAGTTAAGTCATATAACCAGTAAAGTGAAAGTTGCTTCTTGACTTGTTCAAGGCCAAGATGTGTCACATGAAGTCATACCACCATCTGTTGCCCAACTTCTAAGGTGCTTACAAGTCACTCAGTTTCTCAATCTTGAGTTTGGCCTTGACTCAAATATCCTTCTAGATACTTCAAAGCCAAGTTATCTTTCATGCAATATGTATGTTTTGAAAATCTTCTTTCAAAAAAAATATTGTTGTCAGTTATCTTACAAGCAAAAGCTAGAAGGTGGGACTAATGAACTCTCACTGCTGACATCTTCTAATCTGTGATTCTAGTATACAACAGCTCAAGGACTAGAATCCTCATAAGAAAGACTGAGAAAGAAACAGATGAATATACTTTAGAGAGGTAGAGAGGGTCCTTAGAATCTTGATGTCTTACTACAGCCTAATAGGTCTTGCTTTAGAAGTTCAGCCTCTTAATATTAGTTTTCACATAACATACTCTTGAGAGCATTTATTATTAATGACCTATTAATAGTGATGAAGGGGAAAGTCATGTGAATGGAATCCAGAAGCCAAACAACAGTCTCTCAGAAGCAACTGAACCTCGTCCAACTGTAGCATAATTTGGGGAATGAGCTAAAAAGCAGTGCTGAAGAAAATCTGTGCATGAGCAGTGATTTAATCTGTGAAAAGTGCCACCAGAAATTGGATTGAGAGAGGGGAGAATGGTCACAGTATTAAGCAGTGTTCATGGTCAGTCTCAAAACAGACCGCTATATGTGCAACTCTGAACTTTCAGTCAGCTGGGTCTGAAGGTTTTGAGGCAGACATATTTGTTCACCTACTGAACAATTTCCTGCCTCCTCAGTGCTGGCAAACTCAGCCGGGTTTGTGAAGGGTCAAATGCATTGAACTCCTGTCAGACTTTCCAGGGTGGGGAACAGTCAATAATTCTCATCTTAATCCCAAGGCTATGGTGTGTTCAAATTGGGAAATCCACTCCATATGTTCATGATATCAGTTCACAAAAGTCCGAAAATGTTTCTTTAGGAGTTTTCCACGTCTCCTCGGCTTTGTAGGTTTGGTAAGTTGGAACCATTTCAATTACATATTGGACAGCTATTAGTTGAAGATAGTGACCTTTGTGACAATCTAGTCTTCTCTAAACTGACCTTCTAGAGATGGTAACATCATACTGCTTTAATCCAATATAGCAAAATCTCTTTATGTGAATGTTTACAATTATAAATTAAATCACTCTGGGGGAAAGAAAAAGAAAACAGATTGGATTTGAACCCATTTTTTTTTTTTTCTGTATGTGAGTATATATGCACATGTCCAGACAGGCATACATACCTGTGCACACATCTGCCAGACAACGTTGGGTGTCTTCTTCTATCAATCTCTGCCTTACTTACTTGAGATAGAGTCTCTCACAGAACCTGAAGCTTAACTTGTCATCATTCCATGAAAATTCCTGTTGAGTTTCTGGGATCTACCTACCTCCGACTGCCAGCACTGGGGTAAGAAATACATGTGGTCATGCCCATCTTTTCTCTACATGAGTGCTGGTAATTTGAACGTGGGTCCTCATACTTCAACAACAAATGCTGTTATAGACAGCCATTTCCCAGCCATAATTTAAAAGCAACATTAAAATAAAACATTACTTGACTCTTTTTTCTTTACATTAAACTGTTCTTTCAAGTATTATAAATATCCAGTGTTTCTAGAATATAAAGTGTAAACCATTTTCCCAATAACTCAGATGTGCTCATTTTACAAACACTTGAGATTATTTTTTAAGCTAACATTGAGAAATGGTGCCACCTGGTCAAGAAGGCAAGAGAGATTTCCAGGGTCGAGATGACTTGCTGTGATTCACTAGCTCCTGGCTTTATTTGCATGAAGTTCTGTGTTATCTGTTATCTGAAGAAAACAGATATCTGACTCTGGGATTATGCTAGCAAAACTTCTTTCTAGCCCAATAGAATATCACCAGCCATTCTCAAGGGAAAGAACTAAAAACATGAAAGCTAAGAGCAGAAGCAGTAGAAAATAGTTTTAAGCATCTAGTCTGTGCCAGGTACTATGTCCAGTATTTCACAGGAGTCCAAAAGTATTTCTTCTGCGGTTTCCGGAACCTCCTTGGCTTCTTAGGTTTGCTACATCGGAACCATTACAATTACATAGTTGAAGCTTATTGTTGAAAAGAGTGTGACCTTTGTGACAAGGTCACATAAGTAGTAAGTGGAACACCCAGAAACAATGCTAAGCTCTAACTCCTTTTCATTTCATTAAAAGATGGCCTTGAATTTTAAAAGGCATATGAAGATAGTCACTTAACTGCATTTCCATGTCCTAATAGCTATCATGAAGGAATTCTTATAGAGTAATTCATATAGCCTTAGAACGTATCCAGTAAACATATTTTTAATGATGATGACCAAAGCTCGCTCACATGGCCATTTAAACAGGTGAGGTGATCATTATATTTCTTTCCTTTTTAAACAAGGTTTCCATTCACGTAAGAAATATAACATGCCAGGATGCATGTTGGGAAGAGATAAGACTTGCCTCAGAGCCAGCTCTGGGGAGGCAGTGAAGGCGCAGGCTCAGGATATGAGTAGAAAGACTGAGATGCAAAGTATTTTATCGCAAAGAAGCACATGCCTTTGGGTCCTTTCATTGAAAGTATTAAACCCCCAAGGGGCTGGGGGAGTACTACAGAGTCTTTTCTTAATTTCCTCATCAACATGAAATGGTTTGTCTTCATCACATTGTGCTTTAAATCATAACTAGAAAATGTTAATCAAATACTGTACAAACAATACCAACTAACTATTTCAAGTAAGTTAGTGAAGTGTTATCTATTGAATTGCTAAGATGCCATTAATATTGAAACGAGTAACATCACCCAGCTCATTTGAATCTATTGTCTTTTAAGTTAAATACTCTGCCATACAAATTTTGCATTTGTCTTTGTGTAAGGAAGACACATCAGTCAAAAACACTGGCAACATAAAGAACACAGGCAGCCTCAGAACCTTCCTGAGAACTGAGTTGTCATCCTTCCCCCTTTGGAATCTTCAGTTATACCACCTTTTGTCTTCCTTTTTCATAAAGACACCACTGGCCTGGTAATGTCAAAACCCACTCCAAGACCGTTACGGAGTCCCTTGTGCATGTAAACTCCTAACAAGGATCCTCATTCTGACTCCTACCCAGGGTTACTCCACCTTTCGGTGTCTGAGAATAAAGTAGCTAAAGCCTGGCTTACCCCAGCTAGTAGAACCAAATGACACTGAGTTTTCACTCTTCCCATCCACCCTGAGCTTAGGGAGATTTGATTGGGGCTCTTACTCACCAGTCTCAAGCTTCCACATAGTCTTTGCTGCCTGTCAATTATTTCTTCTGTTGAACTGGCATTTGGTCACCCAGTCACTGTGATGTACTGCAGATGGTATGGGTTGTCCCTACTCCTATCCAGAAGAATTACATTGCAATAAACTTGACTTCAATGCCTGTCAACCAGCAGTCCTCTTGGCTGTCACTTGGCAATTCCTACCATATGATTTAATGGGGATGTTTCCTAAGTGGTCCTGCAATAACTTCCTGAAAGACTTATGAATGATGTCTCTGCCGTTAGAATCAGAGACAGTCATTCTGCCAGCATTCTCCAAATTTGACTTTGAGCTGGGATTTGACTTGCATGTTATAGCCACCCTTATCTCACAAAATATACTGTATTCCTTTATGTAATTTCTTTTCATTCTTCCAAATAATCTTTTAGTATCATGTATCAAGTTAGAATAAGAAAAAAAAAAAAACAGGTACGGGGGGCTGGAAGGATGGCTCAGCAGTTAGTAGCTCTTGTTGCTGTTGTAGAGGACCCTGGTTCAGTTCCTAGTTCCCATACTGAGTGGCTCACAACCATCTACAACTCCAATTTCAGAGGTCTGATGCCCTCCTCCGGCTTCTGCATGTCCCAGGCACACAAATGTTACACATACACACATGCAAGCGCTCATACAAGTTAAAACAATAAGCTTAAAGTCTGAAAAAATAAATTAATTGAAATGCAAACTAAAGGAAAGAAAACTAAGTGCATGGCTAAGACAGTCATGAGAAAACAAAGTTGAAAAACAATGGTGTTGTTCGACTGATCTGTACAAGCATTCTTCAACATTCCAGCACAGGTTGTGTGATGCAGTCACCCAGAGGGTCTTTGTATAGGTGTATTGTCTCCAGATGGCTCATGCTCCCCTTCCAAAAGATGAGGCTATCTTTCAAAATGTCCCTGTGTCTTAATATAGAATTGCTGTGAGGGTAATCCCTGAGTCTCTTACAAAGAAGTAAACAAATAATAATCTTCATCAGCTCCATACTGCAACCAGACAATGCCCCTCCCGCTTAGTCAGTAGGCTGAGAATTCCCACTGCTAGCTAAGCATAGTGGATCAGCCTGTAAATCACAGGGCTGGGCTGGCTGAGGTAGCAACCTAGCCTAGGCTACCCGGTGAGTCCCTGGCCTACCTGGGGCTACGGATTGAAATCCTAATTCAAAACAAACAAGCAGTGAATTCCAGTTGATAAATAGGAAAATGGAATAGATACACATGGAGATTGTGATTAGGATCTTGTCTCAATTTAAGTTTTCCTATGATAGTTTTGTGTGAGTGCTGTTCCTTTATAGGCCATTACTTGAATTATACTGAACTCACTCAGCTTCCAGAATCAGACATAACGTTCAAGCCATCTCAAATAAGGGACAGGTCTCAAGCTCATGTAGAAAGGAAAGAAATTCTAAAAACTGCCTCTTCAATTAATTCAGAGATTAAAAACAGAGTGCTGTTCATTATTTTCAGGGTACCACACGTATCAGGTGCTTTGTAAAGATCAATCCTAGAATTCCTTCTCTTAGCAAAGTATGCCATTATGACCCAGTTAGATAACAAATTACTCTAGGTATATCATCTAAAATAAATTAGTAAAGAGACTGATTTTACTTTGATGGAAAATTTGAAAAGTCCAAGGGAGAAATAAGTACCATTAAAAATAGCAATGATCTACTGATGCTACTAGAAACTAAAAAACATGACCTCTGAGAAGTGGCAGGGACCATGGTAAGTCTGCCTGGTGAGAGGTGAACCCATCAAAGGAAGCACTTACAGTAGGCCTTTGAATCAAGTAGGTAACACAATCCCTGCTAGAAATACCCACTGAGATAGGAAGAAAAGGGGACATACCCTAGGGTTTTCCCTTTCCTGAGGTCAGATTTCCTACTGATGGGTTCAGCTTAATGGAACCAAAGGTTAGTGACAGAGATCAGTGCAGGGGAAATATAGGGGATGGAGCTAAGGACCAACAGCAAATCTCAGCACAAAAGGCAACTGTCCCTCCATCTCTGTTACACCATCACTTTCAGATCTCTGCATATATCTCTGTCTCTGTTTTTCCTTCAATTTCATTCTGTCTCCTGGTAGCTTCTGAGTTTAACTCTACCAAGGGAGGGAGAATTTAGGTTTGTTTGTATGGTTCAGCCTACAGCACTGCTATTACTAACGCTATTATTGTTAGCAGTTCAAGTAATTACTTTTCATATACAAGTCTTTGGAGTTGCCCTGACTCCCCTTTGCAAGGATTGTGTCCCATCACCCAGGCATAGCAGATGCCAGCTGTCAAGGGTTTATTTCCACAGCCTCAGCCAGAAGATCGCAACCTCAAAAGGCAGGGACACTTAGATATTTGGGAGTGCTATCCCCTTCCTTCTTCAAGGTCATTTATAGACAACAGCTAACTCATACAAGTGGCGGAATAGCCCAGCCCCTTCCATGTAAAGCGAACCCTTCTATGATGTGTTCTAATTGTGACAAAAACAGTCACAATCTACATGGTTTCTGAAGCCATTTCTCTGCTGTTTTCTTTCCCTCCCAGGTTTTCCTCACATTCTCTCAGAATTCTTCAGCAATCACCCCCAAGATAAAGCAATTGCACAGGAATTCTGATCTAGACACTCCAGCCTAAGGATTTCCCTCAGCAGATATTAGCACTTAGGGTTCAACTGTCATTTATTTCCTTTCTGAGCAGTTGGAATAACTAAAGCCAAACTGGCGTCACGAGCAAAGACCAGTCATTTCAGCTTTAAAGGCATGGAGACAATGAGCCTAACTGAAAAAGAAAAAGCGCAGAAGCTGCAACGTAGCAATATGCTCCTCTGTCCTAAGAGCTGATGTAAGTCACAGTTACTGGAGAGCAGCCATCAGTACTGAACCTGAGGACTGCCCAAATGACAGGATCAAGTGTGTCATTTGGAAACTGCACGTATACCCAGAGAGAATTCGAAGCATATTGCCATTGAACACTGTCATATGCTTCGTGGATAGATTGTGTCATCCCAGTGACAGTATATCCTGCAGAAAGGTCTCTAAGGAAGGCAGAGGACAGCTCTTTATCTCCTCAGCTCTCCTGAGACCATGGCAGAAGGTTTCAATTAAAGACAACAGAAGACTGAGAGCATCTCACACCACTAGGAAGAAGGAATTTCTAACTTATCACATATTATCATGTTTCATATCATCACAAAAGAAAAAGGAAAACCACTCAGGAAGAATGCCATAGGCATCTGCCTTGCTCTTCCTTTCACAGCCTTCTCATTGTACTCATTGACAACAGCCTAAGCAAGGACGTAGTGAGCAGCAAAGCAGTATATAATTATGTGGTGAGAAAAAATTACTATTAACAACATTAATAGAAATATGCCTCCCACAGGTACACACCAAGTGTTTTAGATATAGTCAACCAGAAGTCAGTTAATAGCAAATGGTGGACTCCTAACTTAAACTAGCAGAGCATTCAACACAAAGCCAATTTCTAAGCCTCACAGCAGAGGTCAATGTGGACCAGCTCATCATGCAATAGCTAGAATGAGGTCTCAGACATTGTAGAGATGCTACAATGTTGTAGCCAACAGGAACATGCTGTCTAGTGGCTATGACAGTGATATTCTAGAAGCATGGTTGTAAAATGTAAAAACACATAAAAATCATTTGGACAACTGATAAATAGCATAGGTTTCTGGGCCCTAGTCTAGTTTTTTTTTTCTGATTAACATATTCAAAAGTGGGGTCCATAATTTTGTCATTTTTAGTAAATCTAAGGCAAATCTGATGGTAGTGGCCATGTTATGTCTCTACAAAAACATCCCTTCCTAGGAAAAGTTAATAGAGATATTCAACTTACTGATAGCCAATGAAAACAGAGAAGTGTAAAAGCCTCTGTGATTTCTTACTTTATAACTCTACCTCCTGTTATATGATGAGAGGGTGGGGGAAAGAACTGGTCCAGAGTCACCATATCTCAGAGAAGCCTAACCACCCAAGCCAGCCAGGTAGGTTGGTAAAAGACCAGGACCCAGCTGGGACACAATTGGGTCTTTCCATTGGGAATGGGTAACTGAGACAAAGGTCCATCAAAATCTTGAACCTCAGAATGTTCCTTCCCCTTTGAAGTCTGTATAAAAGGCTCAGCCTCCCTACTAAGAGCTGGAATCCCTTGCTTAATTGAAGACAATGAAGAGGCCTTCCACTATAAGATATGTGTGCCCACATCACTGAAGAATCTATAGACACTGAGCCCTAAAAGTGTTTAATATGCCAACCCCCATCTCAGAAGCTGTTTCTAAAGACTCAAGGTCTAGATAGCCCCCCATCTGGAGATTCCCAGGACTGCTCCATAGCTTACACACTTCCCTTCTAGAAGTCTGGCCTTCTCACCGGTTAGCCGTCCTTGTTCTCTTCTACTAGTGATGCATTTTCTCAACCCTGTGTATGAGCATCACAATATTTGACACAGGACATTCATATGCTAATAATTCTGTGTCCTGAGACTCTAAGAGAACTATCT
Organism: Lophiomys imhausi; assembly: GCA_907164525.1. NCBI lineage: Eukaryota > Metazoa > Chordata > Mammalia > Rodentia > Muridae > Lophiomys > Lophiomys imhausi. The sequence continues at coordinate 1,236,452 of CAJQZJ010013043.1, forward strand.
TAATTCAACTTGAAGAAATTCAGGGAACTCTTCCATGGATCTGTCTTGGATCACATATTCATACCCTACATGAGAAACTTCACCCAGATCCATAAAGGGCCTGTTAACAGCATCCTGGATGAAGTTCTCATTTCTGCAGCCAGTGAACCAAAAACTCTTGTGAAAAGGAGTGGTTCAGGACAAGATATGAAATGCATAGAAAGGGCGGCAGTTTTGAGTGTGACTGATGTGCCAGAATTTGTGCCAGAATCCTTCCATATGTTTTCAATGTTTATGATAGCTTTAAAAAGAGGGATAGGCTAGGGAGATAGGTCAGTGGGTAAAGTGCTTGCTACACAAGTGTGAGGACCCTTTTTGATTTCCAGAATCCAAGTTGAAAAAATACAACAAGCTAGGCATGGTGGCACATGATTGTAATCCAAGAGTTGGAGAGGTGGAGACAGATGACTACCTGGGCACTCTCTGGTCAATTTAGTCTAACAAAACAAAACAAGAAAAAGTGGATGGTGCCTGAGGAGGAATGACACCCAAGGCAGTCCTCTGTCCTCCATGCATACATGAAAACACATACATCTTAGAAAAAGAGGGAGAGACCAATAAAAGGGGGGACAAGGCCATATTTTCTGCTCCTAATGTCCATATTTGATGAGTAGGAAAATCAAAGTCAGTAATTCATCTTGGTTGCAATAGTCAGAAAGTTAAACTCAAGCTGGCTTAAATCAGAAACGTTAACTCAAACTCTGCCCTCAGAGTGCTGGCATCACCATGCTTGGCTAACTACAGGAATGTTTTTGATGGATGAGTTGGGTCACATACCTGACTCTGGCACAAGTCACAGACATCCTGAAGGAAAGTGTCTGGGCCCAGGAGTTTCTTGATTTCACCCTCATGAAAAGGAGGGGAATTATTTAAGAGCACAAGAGGACCAGAGGCTTTATAAGAATGGCAAGCCAGAAAGATTCTCCAAAAGAGGGGATGGCAATGTCAGTAAAACCAGAATAACAGAAAGCATGGATTTTATTTCAGAGAGCAGAGTGACAGGCAGGGTCTGCTACCTACCAGAGGCAGGGAAGGCTCAGGCACACACCTGCAAAGTCTGAATGGCAAAGCAAAGCAAAAGACTCCTAACTGTTCCTTCACTATTATTCATCATAAAGATAGAGGGAAAACAGAGGATGGGGTGCAAGTACCTAAGAGGGCCCTTAGGAACCACTAGGTTTGATCTCATTATTATGTAAATCAGGCTGCTAATACCTACACCAAAATGACTCATTCAAAGCCACTATTAGGTGGCAGGTGCCACTAATTCCTCATTCTACTTATTGTAAAGCTCTCTCCAAACCTCGTAAACAGCACGAAAAGGCCGCTGGCCACGTTGTGGTTTTCCAGGCTGCTGCAACTTTGACACACTTAGCTTAAACAAGTTCTCAAGAGGAAATAAATAAATAGATAAATAAAGTTTAAAATGCTATTGTACTGAGCAGCACACATTTTTTAAATGAATACTGAAGAGTCCAGGGTTTGAACCTAATGTAGCATACTTTAAATTAATTGTATAAGTAGTAATTTAACTACCTTAATTATAACCTGTCTTAAAACTACAAAGCTGTGGTTTGTTTAAAAGAGAAAAAAATAGGGGAGAGGGGTTGCGTATCTAAGTGTACACAGATAAAGGCAGTTAGCAAGTAAATAGAGCCACAGATGAGAACCTGATGCTGGATGCTAACGGGAAAACCTAAGTTCATTCTTGATCTTTTTGGAATTCTTAATTATGAGTAGATGGATCTTTGTTCTCAGAGTGCTCAATTTCCCTAAAACATTCAAAAACAGAATTAAACATTTATGGACTTGCTTTCAAGCTTATGTGAGGAAAAACTGTCCTCTTACACTTCAGCACAGACATAATAAAAACCAAAATAATCTGCCCACTTTATCCTGTTTATAACTGAAGATTTTTATAATTGTGTGCCTGAACTGGAGTTTGAATGTCTAGCCTGGAGTGGTGACACATCTGGATGTGGTTAGGGTGCAGATCTCATTTTGGAGGAGAGAGAGTGGTATGTATGTACGTATACATGTGTGGTAAGTGCATATGAAGGTGCACATTCATAAAGAGGCTGGAACAAAATATGTGTTCTTGCTCTCCCTCGTGCTTGGCTCCCTCTCCATGCTATTCCCTTGAGGCAGGTTCTCTCACTAAACTAGAAGCTCATGATTTTCTGCTAGGCTGACTGACAGGCAAGCTGAAGAGATCGGCCTGTCTCTATCCCCCAGGGCTGAGATTACTAGTATAAACACAGTGGTTGGCTTTTAAGTGAGTTCTGGGTACTGAATTCCAGTTCTCTTCTCACTTGCAGATCAAGTACTCTAATCCGCAAACTATCTATCTCACAGCCACAGGATCAAAAGAGGTGGCTTAGGAAATAAGGGTAGATAAAAATCATGAAAACTGTGCCTCTGTCATATCAGCATCCAAGAAAGAGGTCTGGAAGATGAAAAGCAAATGAAACTGAGAAGGAATTAACTAAAGGAACCAAGAGAGTGAAATCTCAGAATCTCCACTTTTAATTTCTTTTTAATCCCCTATTTTAATTTGCTTTAAGAGATCAGCTATGCCATTAATGTCATAAGATTAAAATAGAAATTTGATCTTTAGATAATGAGTACAATTTTAATTGGAGAGATTTGGGGAAATGCAAGAAAAGACCATGCATGCTCTTTCTTTTGTGATCATAATAATGAAAAGGGGAGAGATAGGCAGGATTTTTCCTCCCTCTCTCTCTCTCTCTCTCTCTCTCTCTCTCTCTCTCTCTCTATCTCTTCCCCTAGACTCAATGTCCCAATCTCATCCCTAGTGCTACAACAGAACACCAGCTGCAGCCTTCTCTTACCCCTTCCCAAATTTCCTATGGATCCCAAAGCCCATTCTGTCCTAACCTCCTTCTGCCAATGTGTTGCTTTGTCCTATACCCCAACTCCAGCAGACACCCCCTGCTAACCCAAGAGCTGCCTTCTGAGGGCAACATGTAGACTGTGGGCAGATCCACATCTCTCCTACTGCTTCTGAGATCCTGTCCCCCTAGTCTTGACTCAAGTTCCATAGCTAGAACCTGCTATGGTCTCCCTTTCCTCTCCAACCCCATCCCCAAGGGATCACAAAAACCTCCAAGCTCTTTTCCCTAACTTATCCCAGTATTCTAGCCTCCAACACCAGCTGAGCAGTCCAGGATAACAGGCAAGGCATAGGATCACACTCTCTGAAAATCCAGAGAGAAAAACAAAAAACAAGGAACAAAACTCTCCTGGAAAAATTGCCTCTGAATTCCCCAAACTCAACTGCATTCACTGCCTCTCAACTCACTCAACTGAACTGACTAGAACTCAGAGACCTGCTTGCCTCTGATTCCTGAGTGCTGGGATTAAAGGTGTGTACCACCATGCCTGAGGGACCTAGACTTTTCGTTACCTGAAACTTGGTCTAGACCATGCCGGCACTGGACTCAGAGATCTGCTTGCTTCTGACTCCTGGGATTAAAAGCATGTCTGCATTCCATCCAGGTCACACAGACCTAGAAAGTCTTTGGGTGTGATTTCTTGACAGAGCAGACATAATCTGAAATAAACTTCCTCTACAGGTCTATTTGCTTGGAATATCTTCTTCTAATCTTTTTACCCAAGCAAGTCTCAATAGATAGAAGAAAATTGAAATAACTACCTGAATTCTATCAGACTACCATGGATTAAAATGATATCAACTACAGCAAAAACAACAGAAAGCTTACAAACTGATGGAAACTGGTTCTCTACTGATTCAAAAATGGGTTCAGACAGACAGATAGACACACACCCACAGAGAGAGAGAGAGAGAGAGAGAGAGAGAGAGAGAGAGAGAAACTACCTAGCATTAAATGAAAATGAAAACACAGCATACCCAAACTTATGGAACACAATGAAAGTAGTGATAAGAGGAAAGTTCATAGCAGTAAGTGCCTACACAAAAAAAATCAGTGAGAGCTCATCCATGCAACTTAACATCACATCTAAATGCCCTGAAACAGTGGTTCTCAACCTTCCCTTCTTAATGCTCTGATCCTTTAATACAGTTCCTCATGTTGTGGTGACCCAAAGCATGAAATTATTTTCATTACTACTTCCTAACTACAATTCTGCTATTTTTATGAATGGTAAGGCAAATGTCTGATATGCAGAATGGCCCTAGGTGAATCCTGTGAAATGGGTGTTTGATCCCAAAAGGTGTTACAATCCACAGGTTGAGAACCACTGGTCTAGAACAAAAAGAAGTACGCATACACAAGAGGAGTAGACACCAGGAAATAATCAAACCAAGGGCTGAAATCAGTAAAATAAAAACAAAAAGAGCAATACAAATGAAGTAAAGAGTTGGTTCTTTGAGAAAATAAACAAGATAGACAGAACTTTATCCAAGCTAAAAGATACAGAGAGAACATCTAAATTAACATAATCAGAAATGAAAAAAGGGAAATACTAGACACAGAGGAAATATAACAAATCATTAGATCATACTTTAAAAACCTACACTCAACAAAACTGGAAAAATCTAAAAGAAATGGTAATGTTATTGATAGATACCATTTACCAAAGTTAAATCAATACTGGATTAGCTATTTAAATTGATTGATAACCCCTAAGGAAATAGAAGCATTCATCAAAAGTCTCCCAACTAAAAATGGCCAGGGCAAGACAGTTTTAGAGCAGATTCTACCAGACTTTCAAAGAAGAGCTAATGCCAATACTTCTCAAATTATTCCCCAAAATAGAAACAGAAAGTGCATTGTCAAATTCATTTTATGGGGCCACATCAACAATTAATAAATGGGACCTCATAAAATGGAAAAAGTTCTGTAAGACAAAGGACATTATCAATAGGGCTTATGGCAGCCTACAAAATGAGAAAAGATTTTTACTAACCACATTCAATGAAAGACTAATATCCAAAATATATAAAGAACAAAAGAAACTAGACATAAACCAAATAATCCAATTAAAAAAATAGGGAACTTCTTCAAAAACCTCAAGAGATCTGCAGAATATGGCATTCAAAGATGTTTTCTTAACTTAAGAATTTTTGGTATCGAGACATGTCAGCTCCTGACAGCACCCCCTATTCTACTCCAAGTAGAAGATGGGCATCGAAGAATCTCCAATGAGAAATGATTGAATTAGTCGCAAGCCTATCTCTTGGCAGGAAAAACCCCTTGCTCCAACCATAGACAGAATGCTGTCCAAAAAGGACAAAACTTGGAAGCAGGTAAGTCGACAGCCTAGCTCTGCCAAGACAGGGTAGGTAAGTCCTTCATAACCCCTGCTCTACAATCAATGTCTATCAGAGAAACGGGGCCAAATGACTGAAGATCGATGCTGTAATGTATGGAGAGAAAATGGGAACTCTCCAGGCAGCCTCTGGTATGACATTTCTTAGTTTTGGAAGCTGCAAGCCCTGTACTTCCTATATAATCAGATATATTTATCCCTCTCAGGTCTTTGAGGTGGTTGAAGAATAGATAGCTAGAGTCTCATAATTAAATTTTGAGTTGTTTAGGAGTCAAGAGAGTGTTATAGATCTAAGAAGATACTTTTAAAATTGTGTTGCAAGTTAGTATGAAAGTTGAGTTAGATATAGAACTTTAAACTCATGGAGATGGTTAGATAGTAGAAAGTTAAAGTCAGGTGCCAAATACATATGGACTGGACATTGGGAATGTATGCTAAGCCATATAACCCTCATTACTGTGGCCTAATTACCTCTGTTGTTTTGTATTGTATTTATTATCATAAGAGAAAGAGCCATTTTTTGGACTGAAAGGGGGAGCTGTTGGGGGAAATAAGATATACCTTAAACTTAAAAAAAAAGGGAAGAGGATGGGGGTTGATGGTGGGAGGGTGGGACTGGAGGGAGGAGTAGGGAGGGGATTGCGATTGAGATGTAACTTGAAGAAATAAAAAATAAAGTAAAAAAAAAGAATAAACAAAGAAAAAAACTTTAAAAAATTTTTTAAAAATAGGGAACTGATCTAAACAAAGAATTCTCAAGAAAGGGGTGTCAAATGGATCAGAAACACAGAAATGCTCAACATCCTTAGTCATCAGGCAAATGTAAATCAAAACTATTTTGAGATTCCATCTTACTCTTATCAGAATGACTAAGATTAATAACATAAATGATAATTCATGCTGGCAAGGATGTGGAGCAAGGGGAACACTCCTCCATTTCTGATAGGAGTGCAAATTTGTACAGCTACTATGGAAATCAATACAGTGGTTCCTCAGAAAGTTGGGAATCAGTCTACCTCAAGACCCAGCTATACTACTCTTGAGCATATACCCAAAGGACTCTCCATCCTACTACAAGGACACTTGGTCAACCATGCTCATTGTGACTTTATTCATAATAGCCAAAAATTGGAAACATCCTAGATGTCCCTCAACAAAAGAATGGATAAAGAAATTAGGGTACATTTTCACAATGAAGTATTACTTAGCGATTTAAAAAAATCATAAAAATTGCAGGCAAATGGATAGAACTAGAAAAAAAATCTTCTTGAGTGAGGTAATCCAGATCCAGAAAGATAAATATGGCATGTATTCATTTATAAGAAGATATTAGCTGTTAAGTAAATGATAACCAAACTACCTTCCATAGATCCAGATAAGTTAAGTAAAGAGGAGGAGTCTAGTGGGGGACACAAAGATCTCCCTGGGAGTGCAAAATAAAACAGATTTTATGGGTGGACTGGGGGCTGGTGGGGATGGGAGCTGTGATCAGGTGGTAGGGGAGATGGGATGGTAGAAGGGAGTGTAGGAAGAGACAGCTGGAATGGGGGGGGGGGATTTGGAGGGGAGCTATGGAAACCTAGCACAGTGGAAACTTCCTGGAATCTTTGAACTTGATCTTAATGAGAACTTCTAAAAATGGAAGATATTGAGCCTCAACTGTTTTTTGTAGCCAGGTGAGGTTTACAGTGGCTGGACTAGGTTGAATTCAATTGAGTTGTTGGCCAAGGGGGTCCCATGGAAATTCCCGAACAATTCTGGCTGTTGCTAAGACAAAAGTTTCCTCTCCACAAACTGATATCTGGGTTCTATTGCCAAAAACAACGCCCAAACAACTCATTAAACATGACAAAGTCGAGCTGGTTCTTATATGGAGCCCTCATGTCTCTTTGGTGCACAAAGGTACTACTCTGCAGGCTACCAAAAGAACAATGTGGACACCAACCCACTCACAAAACCTTTGATCTACAATCTTTCTTGCCTGTATAATATGCTAGGGCAATGGTGGCACAGAATTTGTGAGAGTAGTCAACCAATGTCTAATTTGACATAAGGCTCACTCCACGCAAAGGAATCCACACTTGACATTGCTTGGGTAACCAAGATCTAGAAACTAGGTAGTCCTCAGACATAGGGTAAAATCAAACACTACTGGTTAAAAAATGATTTCTAATGGTATTCTGCTATAGTCACAGATCAATGCTTTATCCCAGTCATCATTAGAGAAGCTTCTCCAAGCAGCACATGGGAACAGATACTGAGAACCACAGCTGGACATTATATGGAGAGAGTCCAATCCCTCCCCTCAGATTCAGGGAATCCTGCTGAAGAGGAGGTGGAAAGAATTAAAATCTGGAGGGGATGGAAGCCACCAGGAGGCATCTTGGTAAAGTTAGTTTAGTGAAGGTAAAGTTAGTTTGTAGAAGGAAGCTCTGATTGAAAATGATGTCTAATTGTGGGACAGACAAAGTGACAAATCAGAAATAATATATGACAGAATCAATCAGAAAGGAAATCCCCAACTCTCACCAGAACAGACAGGAAAAAGAGGACTTGAGAGGGCAGCATGGAGGGAGGAAAGAAGGATGTAGTTTTACCAGGACATTTATACAGAGACAGGTTGCAGAGAGAGAACAAGATAGACACAGGTAAAGACAGAATGAGCCAGAGAAAGAAAAGGAGCCAGAAAATTAGAACAGATTGAAAAGTTATTATGAGGCCCAGCAGAGAAATTCAGTCAGAAGCTAAAAGAAGCCACTTTGAGTCAGTCAGCTTGGAGAGGAGTTTTGAACCAGACAGCTGAGTTGAACCAGCCAACCAGAATTCACAAAGAGCTAGAAAGGGTAAGCTTGTTGAGCAGTAAGTCTCAGAGGCTCAAAACATTCTACTCCAAGATTAGATTGTATGGAGGATAGAAGCTTTCAGGACTAGGCCTAAGTTAGCAAATGGAGGCAGTAAACCTCTGAGATGACAATTAAATTAGGTGAATAAAAGATACTCTTACAGTGATTTAGCAACTATCTCACTGTGTGACTTGGGAAATCACTTTAGGATTCTGTATCTCAGTGTGCATCATCTCTAGGCAATGACAAAAGGAAACCAAAGCCATAGGAATGGCATATGATCTCTTAATGGCTTCAGCTTCTCATTTCATTGCTTGGGAACCATATAGACAGCCCCGCCCCTGCACCAAGTAGATGGCAACATATAGAAACCTTAGTGATTCCTACTAGCTGTCACCATGTGGACATTCCCTCATTAATAATTATTAGAGAAGTACATCTGAGAAACTGATTAGAATTAGCAGATAGTTGAGGGTTGCTATGATCAGTGAGGATGTGAAAGGCTCATTGTGCTAACAATTACCTTCCTGTTACACTAAACTCTATCAGAAATACATGCATCTGATAGCAAATATATGATCATAGAATTAAATAGTCTTCTAGGTCTTTCCTAAGGTGATAAATTTTAAGCTTTTTTGGAATGAGCTGTTGATGAATCTGATTAATACAGGATTAACTATATTCCTATTTGGATAACTGGTTCTAAAGGATAAAACTATGGGAATAATAAAATTTTCCTGAACATAATTTATCCTTTCCTTGATGATTTAGAAGACACCTTGACCTCCCATTGTGACTTAGAGACATGCCTGTGAACATCAATTAAAACTGAACTACGGATGTTCAAGGCAATAACTCATCTGGGCTCTTTGCATGCTGAGGGCTCAAGCAGTGCAGCAGGAAGAGAAATGACAGCAGGAAGTGGAAGGGACTTGGGATGGAGAAACTAACCAGGTGGCAGGGCTTGCTCTCCAGGGTAAAACCAGCAGCTGAATAATGATGTTCAACGCATTAAGGGACCTTGAGTTTCAATCATGCTTGACATATCCATAAGGTACCATCCAGGTGCTGCAAACACAAGGCCAGAAAAATAACTGCACTTGTCATGCAGACAGATCATATGTCTCCAGTTTACTAGGTTAATCGGTTAGCAGCAGGTACAGAGGGCCCAACTGGTGGGATTTCTTTGAAAGTGATGGTTCACTGATGTAGAGATGGGGATTTCATAGGACCAAATAAGCTGCTGATCACTGAAAGGTTCAGGACAAAGGTGTGGTTCCAGCAGGAAAGGCAAACCAAGGAAACTATCATTAAGTACAGGCAGAAGCAGAAAAGCTCCAACTTGACAAGCCTCTTTGCTATCAGGTTTATGTGCGTATGCTGAGTCCAGAGTGTGGGTACCTGCAATGCTGGGGAGCTACCAATGGGAAAAAGGAGAAAGGGTACATGGCTTATTTCCATTTGGGTAGACTGCGGGTATGTATTAAGCAAGAGATCATCTTCCTGGGAGAGCAGAACAGATTAGAGAGCAAAAGAACTGATGTGAAGAAATGAAAAGTAAAGGAAGTTGGAACTTACTCTGTGGGAATCCCAGCTAGCAATGCTTCATGTAGATTCTGTGAGATGCACTTCATCACATCATGGAAGGTATCCTGGAGTTGTTATGGTCCCCACTTTAATAATAACTGGATCAATATTCAATCAAGAAGAAAGAAACAAGTTGTTTATAATGAAATTCAATCCTCAGAAGAATGTCAAACAACCATTTTTAGTCTGATTAGGGGTTAACTTCAATTGCATGTTGTCTTTCCTTTCTTAATCCTACCCCCATGGATATGAATCCTCAGTTAACTTCACATTGGAGAACCAGGTGGAACTGCATTCGGACCAGATAACTGGGGACAAATGAAGCAGGAAACATGGCAGGAGCAAGAAAGAAGATGTACCACCTTAAGAATTGACAAGGTCTTGAGGCAACCAGGAGAAAGGGCAGAGATGAGAGGAACCAGAGAACTAATAGGATATAGAAGACCAAACCTGGGAAAATATTCCAGATAGAGTGATAGGAACCTGTGTAGATGGCCCTTGGGAATCAATTACAAAGCCCATCCACCATGAAATCAGATGAGTGTCCAGATTACAACACATTCTCTGACAAAGCTTCCTAAGACAGATCAACATCTGGGCCATGAGGAGAAAATGGGACATTATCAAACACACACGTCAGTGGCAGTTGAATTGTTAGTAGTGCCAAGGCGTGTTTTCCTCCAGGGCCCCTTTTTACATGGAAAGAGCTGCGGTTGTTTGTGTTTTAATTTTTCATTTATTAAAGTAAAACAAGATAGACATGTAATTTGCCTTAACTCATTAAGTTCAATTCACAAATCTTCTATCCTGTTTGTACATTTATCAAACATTATATAAAATAAAGAAGGCTTTGCAGGGAACTTGCATTAGTGTTTGATCAACTCAAGTAACACAAAGTAAATTCCCCCCTAAAACAACCAGACTGATTAAAAACTTAATTAAATCCCTTTAAAGTTTTTTAAATTTCATTTACAAATTGATGTACAGCACTTCAGATGCTTGATTGGATGCATTTTTCATCTTAACAGCCAAAATGATTCCAAATTATGAACAAATCTTTGAAGTTTAAATAAATTAAACTTACAAATGTAACAAATCTAAAATTCTCCTAAGCATTCTGACACTGATTACAGATTTATTGGTATGCATTTCAACAAGAATAACCAAAAAGAAAAAAGTTCTTCCCAAATCAATTGAGTATATAAATTGGAAGCAAAAGAGATTTCTCAGATTCTACTTGGATTCTTCTTATTCAACATTAAGTTAGGGATTAGGCAGCAAGGGAATCCCCTGGAAATTCAGCAATACGTCTTTTGTCATACTAGAAGCACTACACCACAATCTAGGGCCATGGTATTAAAGAGAGCAGAAACAGTCACTCCCTTCAACTTCTAAGCTAGTATAGGAGGCAACGTCACCTGGGGCTACCAGTTCCTCAATTCATCCTTCCCTTGTTTTCTTACCAGTCACATACAACAACACAAAAATCATATTTTAATTTTCACTCTCAGGTGGAAGTTTTCCAACAAGATGAAACCAAAGCAAAAGTAAAAGTAAATAACCTAGAAGTGATGGGGTAGGAAAGTCTGGTCTATTTCAAAGGCCTAAAAGAAAAAGAGATATGAAACCATGGATCTCTCAGTGTTTGTGGTGTTTCTTGGTATGGACATCTGGCCTTTATCTGATGGGTGTTCAGGCCTTTGTTCACTATTATTACAACATGTCAGGCTGTGGACAAGCTGATGATACCGGGTTTTCAGTCTCAGGACCATTCTGCATTTTAGGGTTCAGACTCCAACTGGTCCAAGATTTGCATGGTAGGTAGAGTGGCTGGTATTCGGACAGGTGTTCAGACCAATTGGGGGGGGGGGAGGATTGGCTTTGGTTATGTCTAACTGGGGCTCTAGGCTGGGTCCACAACATCCCAAGGACCAACAACGGGTAGGGATTGTTCAAAGTCAGTTCACCTGATGTACTGACTCTAAGATTTCCCTCCTGAATTTCTGTTTGGAACTTGTTTTTGGATTCCAAGCTAAAGTTCTAGCTCAGATTCTAGTTCAGATTTTGAGCAGTTCAAGGGAGGTGTGGTGGGTGTGGTGGGTGGGGTGGGTGATAGGCAAGCACATTGGGGAGGAAAATGTATTTCATTGGCTAGAGGTTACTACCTGGATCAGTGGCAAAAAATTTACTGTAAGACCGATATTACACTCTTTCAGAAAGTAGTATGGGCAATGTTGCAAGTTTATATAGCTATCTATGTATTTTGAACTGAAAATGAAGAGGCAAATGATATAAGGATTAAAAAAAAAAAAAAAGAATAAATGAAATCATTCAGAAGGTAGAGGTGCTTGTTGAGCCAGCCTGATTACGGAGTTTGATTCTCAGAACCCAAACAAGGGTTAAAGGAAAGAACCAATAAAGGAAGAACAGAGTTGTCTTCTGACTTCTAAGCATGTGCTATGGTACAAACATGTATATTTATACATACTTACATACAATAATAGCAAAAGAATTAAAATTTCTTTTAAAAAAAGATAAAGCACATATGACCATCACATAAATAGTATTTGGGGCCATAAGAAAGGCCTATCTTCACTGCACCTAGCTGGTCAAGGTGTGGTAAACATCAGAAAAAAGGAACACGATCCTGTGGATACAAAACACAGGCACAGGGTGCTCAGCACCAATCTGCTGCTTCAATTACAACCCCGTGATAAACAACCCTTGCCACCATTGCTTCAGCAAGAACAGAAACATGAAAATGAGTCCTATGATAAGTAGCTAAGGGGAGAAATACATCGATTAACATAAATTTCAAATATGGTTTTTTTTTCCCTCAGTGTAAACTGTGTTTCAGTGTCCACAGGAGGCAAGTACTGGCAAAAGAGGGAAATCTCTAATAACTGGGGCCATCTGGATTACCTTTTATAGACTGCTGCTGAAAGACCCGGGGGAGGGAAGTTCCTCACCCGACGCTCAGGATATCACGGCCACCCCAAAACTCGCAAGAGACCATCTTGATGCAATCGCAAGAGGTTTATTTTTTGGGGGGGGAAGTGGGGGGCTTAGTGCACTGAAGGTGCCACTTGTATCCCACGAGTGTATCCTAGGGGTAGGAGCCGCGACCTTGATTTGGAAGAGATTAGAGTATTTTATAGGGAAGCACCACAGATTAAGGGGGTGAGGGAAACCACAGGTGGAAAGTACCAGCCCAGCCCATTGTTTACCACAACCCAAGGGGGAGGGGAAATACAGCTGGAATGTACCAGCCCATTAGTTAGTCAGCAGGAAACATCCTACATCTGTTTTTCTCAGGAATGAATCTAATCTTGTTTTGTTATCTACTTTGTGGTCAGCCAGTTCCTGAAACCCTGGGGGCCCCGTGGTCCGATTGACCTTCATTCTTGGTTCTACCCTTTTTATGGTCAGCTAAGTTCCTGGGACCTGGCGGCTGGCCTGGCTCTACTGCTGACTTAGGGGGGTCTCTTAATAATTTTCATTCCCTTCATTCCCCACTCCTTTTAGTCCGTTGTTCTAATCTTAGAACCTATATATCTGTTTCATTGTATTTATTATTATCTTGTCCCCGTAACCCTTGATATTGTTGTTGCAGCATTAAAATCTGTACAGCACTTACTCTTAACTGATGAAAGTACTGAGGGGCCTGCACTAGGGCAGCTGTTCCAGTGCCACACCTGATGCTAAAATTACAGCTAAAGTCAAGGAAATAGGCTCTTTCTTAAATCGCTTAGGGCAGAAATCAAACTCATCCACAAAGGCATCTGTGGGGAGATAGAGTACTCTAGGCATAAGCTGTATTAACATACAATAATCTTTGGTATCATTAAAGATATTAGTGGCAACACAGGGAGTTAATCCTGTGTTGCAGGCCCACCATTTATCTATGCCAGGATATAAGTATCTGGTATCAGAAGTCTTTGGAGACCTCAGGGTCTCATTGCATAAGTGTTTATAGGCAGCAGGTGGGTTTCCTAAACAAGTCCTTTTCCCTGATACTTCAGTTAGGGTCAGTTTGTTCTTCTCATGTCATGAGCAGGCGTCATGGTTGGTGGTGTTATTAAAAGTACCCAACGCGGCGATGCCCTCATAGTAAGGGGGTCCAGAAGTTAAACAGAGCCAACATCTTCCACACTGCCTAGCCATACTTCTGTCCCTACCTTTCCTTGGGCAGACGTAAAAAATCTTGTTGAGCCAGCCCACAGTGTCCCTCTGGCCTCCCACATGGAACTTTGTTCCTAGCTCTTTAGGGTGTCTTCGTCGAGGGTCCCTCTCAGGGAGGTTCTGGGAGTCTGCCTCAGGAATATCCCACTGTTCCAGGCCTGTGGCTAGCTGGCAGAAGTCAGGAAAGGGAGGGAGCTACCTTAGAGAATGACCAGACGACTTCCCCAGTTTGGGAAGCTATCTGTCAAGTACATTTTTGAGGGGCATGGGGGTTGTCATTCCCCATCTGAAGAGCACCTGCGACGCAGGCATAGCTTAAGAGGTTCTACAGTCTTTTTTTTTTTAATCTCCACTCATCCTTAGGAGGTTCAGGAGCTTTCTTTATGTGTGAGGCATGGATCCAAGCAGAGATGTCCTCTACCTTCATTGTGGTGGGGGTAGTCAAGAGCACCAGGTATGGTCCCTTTCAGTGAGGCTCAAGGTTCCCAGCTCGATGGCGCTGGACGAGTATGGTTTCTCCAACCTGGAACTGATGAGGCATGCTCAGGTCTCCAGCTTCATAAGCCTCCCTGAGCTGCTCCCAGGCCTCATGTCAAACTACTTCAAGGGCTTTCATGCGGGTGAACAAGGGGTTAGAAAGGACAACATCAGGATGGAACATTCAGCCAGCCTCAGTAAGAGGAGGAGGCCCCCCACAGAGAATCTCATAAGGTGTCAGCTTAAACCGCCCCCGGGGTGTTCCTGACCCGGAACAAGGCAAAAGGAAGGAGGGCTGTCCAGTCGTTGTCGGCCCTCCCCATCCCCACCCTCCAAGACAAATTCAGTCAAGGTCTCTTTTAGAGTTCTATTTATCCTTTCTACCTGTCCTGAACTTTGGGGATGGTAGGCACAATGTAATTTTTATTTAATCCCCAGTTAAGTGGCCAGTCCCTGACTTACCTGGGCAACGAAAGCGGGTCCATTATCAGACCCAATTACCTTGGGTATTCCAAACCTCGGAAAAATTTCTTCAAGAATCTTCTTGGCCACTGTATTGGCAGTCTCAGTCCTTGTAGGGAAGGCCTCTACCCACCCTGAAAATGTATCTATAAAAACTAAAAGATATTTGTTTCCATATTTAGCCGGTTTAATTTCTGTAAAATCCATTTCCCAATAGGCCCCTGGTCGATCTCCCCTGAGTCTTTTTCCCATGTCATGCATGGAAGATCTGGCATTAGTCAGAGCACAGGCTTTGCAGTTTCTGACTATTTCTGTTGTTAAGTCAGAAAGTCCAATTATATAATAGTCAGAGGACCTTACCATATCTTGTAGTTTTTTCTTCTCCTAGGTGAGTCAGACGGTGTAAATTGGTTACATACTCGCGTCCTTTTTCTGAGGCAGGACTCGTTTACCATCCTCTGTTTTAACCATACCACAAGGTGATTTCCCAGCTGATCCTTTAACCACGAAGCTGTTTCTTCTGCCAGGATGTCAGGGCAGCGGTCATCCGCCTCAGGTAGTAGAGTAGCAGGATTCAGGATGGCCGGGGGAAGGGGGGCAAATATCACCCTCTCAGTCAATAATAGGCTCTGGTAGTGGGTCATTTCGGCATCCACCGGTCAGGGGGCTGCCGGATAATGTTCTCAAGGGCATGGGGTGCCACCACTGTAATCTGCTGTCCCAAAGTCAGTTTATCAGCAGCATCTTTGACAAGTAAGGCCACAGCCGCAATAGATTTCAGGCATGTGGGCCATCCGCTTGCAACAGGATCCAGTTTTTTAGACAAGTAGGCTACCTGTCTCTTCCAAGGTACTAAGGTCTGAGTAAGGACGCCTCTGGCAACCCCTGCCCTTTTATTTACATATAGAGTGAAAGGCTTTGTTAAGTCTGGCAGGGCTAAAGCTGGTGCTGTTAACAAGGTCTTTTTGATATCTTCAAAGGCCTTCTGATGTTCAGAGGTCCAGGTGAACCCTCCTCCCTCCTTGGTGAGGGGATATAAGGGGGCTGCTAGCGTAGCGAAACCCGGAATCCATAGTCTACAAAAACCAGCAGTGCCCAGGAATTTTCTTACCTGGCGTGGGGTGGGTGGGACAGGAATCTGGGTGACAGTCTTTTTTCTGGCTTCCATCAGCCATCGCTTTCTATCTCTCAGGGTGTTTCCCAGATAGGTACCTCAATTTTACATAACTGAGCCTTCTTAGCAGAAGCCCGATACCCCAACTCACCAAGTTCCGCCAGCAGTCTCTTGGTTCCTTGGAGACACTCAGATTTGGTTGATGTTGCCAAGAGTAAATCATCTATGTACTGTAACAATGTTAGCTGAGGATTTTTAGCTCTGAAGGAGGCCAGAGCCCGATGAAGAGCCTCATCAAAGAGGGTAGGGGAGTTTTTGAATCCTTGTGGCAATCTAGTCCAAGTTAACTGTCCCACCAGTCCAGTGTCAGGATCTCTCCATTCAAAGGCAAAGATGGGTTGGCTGTCAGGATGTAACTTTAAGCAGAAAAAAGCATCCTTTCAATCTAGAACAGAGTCTTAAATCTTGGACTGGCCTGTAATCATTAGTGCCTGGCTTCTTTACTGGTAACAGGGGGGTGTTCCATGGTGACTGGCAGGGAACCAAGATGCCCTGTTGTAACAGTCTGTGAATGTGAGGTCTGATCCCCTCTCTGGCTTTACAACTCATTGGATACTGCCTTACCCCAATAGGGGAGGCACTGGTCTTTAGTCCCACTATGATGGGAGAAACTCTTTCTGCCATCCCCAGGCCTTTGGGAATTCTGCTAACCAGTCACTGATATCCAGGGCCCTTTGTTCCCAGGAGGCTCATGGAGCCAGTATTTTTTTTTTTTTTAATTTTAAGGCCAATATCATAGAAGTAGAAGTTCCCCACGTCACCTCTGGCACTTCCTTAGCAAACTGAATCTGTGCCTTCAGTTTTTTTTTTTTGTTTTGTTTTGTTTTTTAATTTTTCTAATGGTTGTTTCAGGACTGAATATTCTGCTCCTGTGTCCACCAGAAAGTTTACAGGGGTCCCCTCCATGTTCAGGGTTACCCTAGGCTCAGAGAGGGGGGTCCGAGCCCAGTCACCCCTAATCATCTTCTTCAAGAGCCAGGACCTTAGGGGTCTTGCCCTTCTTCTTTGGGCAATCTCGAGCCCAGTGTTCTTTTTCTTTACAGTAAGCACACTGATCTTTTTCCAACCGGCGTCTCTGTTCTCCACTTTTACCCAGTCTAGGTCTTCTGTTGCCCAGGTTCCCTGTCTGTCTAGGCCCTGCTCTTTCCCTTTCTCTATCTACAACTGCGGCCAGTATCCTAGTCAAGTTTCTTTCTTGTTTGTGATCCCGCCTATCCTCTCTTTCTTCTCTCACTCTCTCTTCTCTCTTTCCTGTTTCTCTTCCTCAGTCTCTCTCTTATGGTACACTTTTTCTGCCTCTCTAACAAGATTCCTATAAAGGCCATAGCCACAGCTGCTTGCTGCCCCTCATAGGTTGGGTCAAAGGGAGTGTATCGCCTGTAGGCTTCCATCAACCTCTCAAGGAATACAGACAGTAGCTCAACAGGACCGTGAAGTACTCCTCTTACCTTGGCCAAATTGGTGGGGTGCCGAGCGCACCTCTGAGACCTGCCACTAGAGTCCGGCAGAAAAACTGTTGGCCTCTCCCTACCTGCAGCCGTGTTGAAGTCTCAATCTGGTCGATCAAGGGGGAACTCAGCATCGATCTCATTCGGGAGGGTAGTGGGGGTCCCATTGTCTCCGGGGACATTCTTCTGTGCCTCCAAGAGAATTCTCTCCCTCTCCTCTGTAGTAAAGAGAACCTGTAAAAGCTGCTGGCAATCATCCCAGGTGGGTTGGTGAGAAAACATCAGGGATTCCACCAAACCTGTAAGACTAGCAGGGTTTTTAGAGAAAGACGGGTGGTTAGCTTTTTAATTATATAAATCAGCCGAGGAGAAAGGCCAATATTGTAAGGGTTGAAAAGCTGGTGGGTCCACGGTGGGCCCGACCGTTCAGAGGGGTAGAGCCACAGTGGAATCGGGTCCCTCTGGACTCAACACTCTCCGGCTCTGAGTGCCAGTTGCCGGCCCTCCCCCCTCTGCTCCTCATAGTTCCGGGCTGGGGCCGGAGCCGGGGCTGGCGTAGGGATGCCTGTGGTGGCTTGTGGTAGGGGGGTGGCCACGGCGGGCTTGGCCACTCAGGTGGCTCCTCCATCTCAGGATAGATCTTAGGCGGAGCCGAAGGTGTTGTTTCTGAAGCTGGCTTTTGTTTTGATTTAGGCGCTGTGCCTTGGAGAGCCAGGGCTCGGGAGCCTGGCTTCCTTCCTCTCACCCAAGGTTTTACCCATGGGGGTGGGTTCTGGACCAGGTCTTGCCAAACAGTAATATATGGCTGTTGATCAGGATGAGACCCTGGTCCTTCCTTAAAGACAATAGCTTTTACCTCAAAAATAATGGTCCAGTCAAAAGTCCCTTTGGGTGGCCACCCAACGTCAAAAGTAGGCCACTCTGAAGCACAAAAAGTCTGTCACGGTCTCTTTTTAACCTCAACTGACAAATTATGAGCCCTAGTTCTAACTTCAGTCCAATGATCCAGTGTCAAACTTAGAGGAGTTGTTACAGTCTGTCCCATTGTCACAAGTGATATAAAACACAAACACAAGATACACAGAAAAGCACTACGAAAAATCCTTCTCGATCTCAAATGCCAGCACCACTCCAGAAAAACAGACGGCCAGGAGGTCTCTCACCTCCCATCTCTCAAGAGGACCACTGCATCCTCCCTGGCACCCAGATAAACAGACGGCTGGGAGGTCTCTCGCGTCCCCTCTCTCAAGAGGACCACTGTATCCTCCCCGGCACCCAGATGGGACCCTCCCAGGCATCCCTGGGGTCCCTGTCCTCCTAGGACGTCTCCCAGGGCTACAGCCACTGATCCACTAGCACGTCTGCCTGATCACCCATCCGTCTCCTCACGAGACAGAAACGGCTGTCAAACCGAAAACAACCTTCGCGAAGCCAACTTTTAACGCAAACCATATAACAGAACCAGACAACAGAGACAAACCCAGGACACAGAGATAGAAATCTCACAAACCAGACAACAGAAATAGGCCCAAGACACAGAAATCTCACCTCCAAGTGGGTTCTTGTGGAGATTGGGATGGCCGCAAATTTCCCGGCCAACGCACCAAATGAAAGACCCGGGGGAGGGAAGTTCCTCACCCGACGCTCAGGATATCACGGCTGCCCCAAAACTCGCAAGAGACCATCTTGATGCAATCGCAAGAGGTTTATTTCGGGGGGGAAGGGGGGGTTCAGTGCACTGAGGGCACCACTCGTATCCCACACAGGGGTAGGAGCCGCGACCTTGATTTGGGGAGATTAGAATATTTTATAGGGGAGCACCACAGATTAAGGGGGTGGGGGAAAACACAGGTGGAAAGTACCAGCCCAGCCCATTGTTTACCACAACCCAAGGGGAAGGGAAAATACAGCTGGAATGTACCAGCCCATTAGTTAGTCAGCAGGAAACATCCTACATCTGTTTTTCTCAGGAATGAATCTAATCTTGTTTTGTTATCTACTTTGTGGTCAGCCAGTTCCTGAAACCCTGGGGGCCCGTGGCCCGATTGACCTTCATTCTTGGTTCTACCCTTTTTATGGTCAGCTAAGTTCCTGGGACCTGGCAGCTGGCCTGGCTCTACTGCCGACTTAGGGGGTCTCTTAATAATTTTCATTCCCTTCACTGCCAATTAACAGTGCCATTGTATTTTCTTACCAGAGTTAATTAGTGCTAATGACCCAAGGCTGGGGTTGGGAAAAGACCCCCTCTGTTGCCAAATAAGAGGAATTTGACAACACAACATTGTAATATTATGGGGCTGGGGAAAATATTTAAATGTTTGGGACATTTTTGAGTGATGGTATGGTTGTCAAGCCTGGGTTTTGTAGATGACTAGTTACAGTCCCCTAGTTAGAAGCATCTGCACCACATGAGATCTTACTAGAAATCCTCACTATTCACTCTTTCCCAGATCTGCTGACTCAGAAGTACTGAGGGTCCAGAGAGCTATGCCTTAATGTCATTTCCAAATGAGTCTTCAAAACAATTGTTATTATTATTGTCCTCTATACATGGCTCATGTGTGGAGTTCAGAGGATGATTTGTGGAACCTGTTCTGTTTGTCTACTTTTATCTGGGTTTGAGGCATCTAACTCAACTTGTCAGACTTACACAGCAAGTGTTTGTACCTTCCCAGCAGGCTCAATGGCCAACAAATTCTATTCCTTAAGGACTCTGATTCTTTTTCCAAGGTTTAGAGTGGTTTTCCAAATCCAATGAGAGAATACACAGAAACATAGGATCAAAAAGCATAAAACATTACTTTATTTCCTGGGGTTTATTTTCCTTATGTAAATACCTGCAAGTCTGAGATAAACATTGCTTGTAGAGCCTTCAAAAATGCTGGGAAATACGATAATAACTTCCATTTTCCTAACTTTGTTATCCATTTACACTGAGCATTCTTTATCAGCATAATCATGTTAGAATGTCTCCACTCTGACCTGCTTGCTGTACAGAACAAGGAAAACAAATAGGGTTTTAAATGGAAATATTGTCTAGTATTGATCACTAGAAAGATGCCTAGTAAGGCGGGAATTTAGAATTCATTTTCAAGTTTAGGGTTTTTAATCAAAAAGATATTTTCTTAGCTCCATGAGTAAGAGAGGACCAGAGATGATATTCTATAGCACAGCTGACGCTAACATGTTTGCTGTGAGAGTATTCACAGGAGATGCCAAGAAATTGGTTTTTCTGGAATTCGGTTTGGGTTCTTGACAAACACACTTGGAAACATAAACCTATGACTATTTGTCTTGATTTAAACTTAATAAATTGTTATGCTCTCTGAAGTAATAAATGTATCAAAACAAGCCACAGAAGCCTATAGTTCACCTTTAGTTGCTTCTTCATCTCTCAGATGAAAAAGGAGACTCCAGGACAGTTTCACAAAAGCACTCAGAATGGACCCTGGTGCCTCGGTAAAAAAAAACATGAGCATTGGTTCTTCATCAGAATATAGTGAATTCATTAATATAACAATTCAGTCCCGAGAAAGAGGCAGGAGCCAAATACCCTAAAATAGTAAGTATGCTTGTACAGTTTGACATAACAGATGAAAGAGGCTATCAATGCTTGCAAATGTAGTATAGAAAATTCTTCTAGGTTATATTCCAGTCAGTTCTTCTTTCACACATCAAAGAATTTGGCAATCCAAGGGACAGGTCGTCACCAAGTTGATGAAAATCTGTACTTCATGGTATTCAAGAGATTGTTGGATCGGTAATTTAATCTTAACTTGGAAAAGATAAAGCTCTTACTACTATTTAAGAAAAGATTCATTGAACTACTTTTCATACTATTGGCTTCATAAGCTAAATCTATAGCTAGATGGAAAACTACAGGGGAAACTGTTTAATGAGCCATCAAGTATTTTCTTTAATAATTTGAACTCCCTTAAATTAAAATAAACTAGTTCATGAAGTGGGAAGTTACCATTTATGCAACATCCAAACAGAGCATGGGTGATGAAATCCATTGGGTCTCTTCATTATATGAAAACAAAAAGTAGATAAAGAAAATAGAATACATAAGAAAAGTGATCTGATATTTACCCTTCTCTGGTGTCTGATGTGGTTGAAGACTAGATAGTTATAGTCTCACAGTTAAGTTTTAAGTTGTTTAGGAATTAAAAGGATGTTCTAGGTCTAAGAAGATGTCTTTAAATTGGTAATGCAAGTTAGGATGGAAACTGAGTTGGATATAGAACTTAAAACTCATCGAGATAGATAGATAGATAATAGAATATTGTTATCAGTTGGCAAATACATATGGATTGGACATTGGGAATGCATCTTACACCTTATAATTTTCATAATTGTTGCCTAATTGTTCTTATTGTTATGTATTGCATTTTTTGGGGGGTTTTTCGAGACAGGGTTTCTCTGTGTAGCCCTGGCTGTCCTGGACTCAATTTGTAGACCAGGCTGGCCTCGAACTCGCAAAGATCCGCCTGCCTCTGCCTCCCAAGTGCTGGGATTAAAGGCGTGTGCCACCACTGCCCGGCTTATGTATTGCATTTATTGTTACAAGAAACAGAGCCTTTTATTGGAGTAAAAGGGGGGAACTGTTGGGGAGAAAAAAATACACCTTAAATTAAAAAAAAAAAAAAAAGCAGAAGGGAGAGGGAGATGAGGGTATGAGGGTGGTACCGGGAGAGGAAGGAGGGAGGGGATCATGATTGAGATGTAACTTGAAGAAATAAATAAATGCTGAAAAAAAAAAAAAGATTTTCTAAGTCTAAGAAGATTTCTTGAAGTTGGTGATTCAAGTTAGGATGTAAACTGAGTTAGTTATAGAACTTTAAACTCATTGAAATCGATAGATAATAAATAGACTATTATTATTCGTTGCCAAATATATATGGACTGAACATTGAGAATGTATGTTACACTGTATAATTTTCATAATTGTTGTCTAGTTGTTCTTATTGTTTTGTATTGTATTTATTGTTATAAAAAAGTAATAAAGTAAAAAATAAGTAAAAAAAAGAAAAGAAAATTGATCTGTGTCTCTTGGGAAGTTGATTAACTGCTCATTCTTTGGTATTATAATGTATGAATTGGACAAGAGATAGTTAGATCTCAAGATATCATATGTAGTGAGATAAAGCTGACCTATCATTCCTGGCATATTATAAGCTTTAAAACAAATTTAACTCACAGCAGGATATCCACACATGTGGTGAACACATGACACCTGCTCCACAATCAGCTGCTTTGTAGTAAAGGAGTCTCTCTGAAATACTTCATCTTAATTAGGGTTGTGATGGTTTTTTATGTAGTTACCTTTCTGTGACTGTGATAAAATACTCTCACAAAAGCAATTTAAGGGAGAAAGGGTTAGTCTTTGCTCATAGTCTCAGTACATAGTTTGGCACAGAGGGGAAGTCATGTCACCAGGCATGTTAGGCAGCTGGCCTCATTGCTCCACAGTTAGCAAGGAGATAAACAATAATATATTCCAGGAGCCCAGCTCAGGTTATGGTGTGACTTCCCACCACAGATAACCAAACAAAGGTAATTCTTCACAGGTACACCAAGAGGCTTACTTCCTAGTTAGTTCTATATCATGTTAAGCTGAAAACTAACACGCACAGTCCTTTTGGAAGACAAGGGCATAGGGGCACCATGAAATTAATCAAACTTCCTAGAGATAGTTGGTTTCATTGGGTTGGGAGCATTATATATGTGATTGCCCTGTCTCTGATCCTATTTTCTATTGTTGTGATAGAAGTTCTGAGATTAGGCAGTTTATCCTAGCTTTCGTTCTAGGAACTTTAAGATTAGATGGCCAAGTGTAGCAAGGGTCTTGCTCTGCATCATAACAGAGCAGAGAAATGGAAGGGTGAGTGTGTAGATACAGAAAGAAGGCTCCTCATGTAAAGAGTGACCTACTTTCATAACAACCTACATTCACAATACCTACTAGTCCCTGAGAACCACATGATTCTTTCTTATTGACCCCTGCCTGTAGGTTCTACTGTCTCTCAGTACTGCATTGTGAAGACCCATTTCCAACACACGAATTCTTTGATGTAACCTGTGTTTGGCCTTCTCCACCACTTCCCTTTCAATTTCCTAACACTAGATATGATTTTTTAAAAAGGATAGAGAGGAAAGGAAAGAGATCCCCTAATAAAGTCAGGGATCTGAAAAGGGGCAACATTATCATTAGACTACATCCTGCTAATTAGAATGTCAAGTTCCTTGGGGAAAGTTTGATCTTCACTGTCAGGATTTCTAATTTCCTCCTGTTTCTTCTTTGCACACAGCTACTTAACAAACTGTGACCAGGGCTGTAGAGATGGGTCAGAATTTAAGAGAACTGGCTGCTCTTCCAGAGACCTTAAGCTCAATTCCCAGCAACCATATGATGGTTCATAATCATCTACAATGAGATCTGGTGCCCTCTTCTGGCCTGAAAGCACACATGCAGGCTGAATACTGTATACATAATAAATAAATAAACCTTAAAACAAACAAACAAACAAACAAACAAACAAAAAAACTGTGACCAATATCAACCAACAGCAACCTATAGAAACCAACAGCAACCAACAACCCATCCTATCAGGGCCCTAGCATTTATATACCCTCTGAAAAATTCTCAGAATTCCAAACTTCACAGAGTTGCAGAAACTATCTGCAGCTTGCAAAACCATGCCTCTGCTAAAGCACAGTCAGCTGCTGTGAAGCAGTCCCATGTCCCCACACCTGGGATTAAAACCAATACATATTCTTTTAAGATTTCTGTGTTTTTTTTAAATAAAAATTCCAAAATTCTCACTACACTCTGAGACACATTCAAATCACCCAGATACAAAAATTGGTACCACAAATGGGGTTATGACTTAGTAACAGGATAACATCTGAGTCATTGGTCACAAAGGCAAACAATATGTGTGTGTGGGGGGGAAGTTATTGGAAGCTGAGAAAAAAATATGGCTTGTATTATATATTCATGAGATTTTTTTTGTTGGAATACCATCTATGATACCATAAAAGTCAACTCTTAATTCTGGTTAATCTCGGACTTAGATAAAGAGATTTCAAAGCAAAGATTTGCTAGAATATCTATCTGGACTGTTTCTTTTGTTTCCTTTCATTTTGTTTCGCTTTAACTTTCTTTAATAATGTACTATAAAAGTAAATTGAAATGAAATTGTGATTTTTAAAAGTATCATAATTAAATAAACATCTACTTCTAGCCCTTCTAGCAGAATTGAAAGACATAATTATTAACTGGATTTGGTGGTGCCCTCTTGTAATCACAGCATTAGGAGGCTGAAGCAAGAGGATCCAAAGTGAAGCAAGCTTGGTCTATATAGTGACTCTGTCTCAATGAATCAGGGACTGTGAAGCAGCTCATTCGTAGCCTCTTTGTGTGACACACTCAAGGCCCGGAGTTCAGTCCTTAGCACTTCAAACAAAGTGGGGAATCCTAAGACATTCTTGAGGAATAAAAATTAGGCTCAATGTCAATGTGAGGACCAAATTTTAAGCATGATTTGGAAAGTTCCACCTTTTGCTTAGTGCTTTAAAATTACCCAAATAACATCGTTTAGTTGTGGGTTACCAATTCTCTCTGTTCAGGACAATGACAATATGTGTATGGCCCATTCACGGAGCCAGTGGGCTCAAAAACTCTTATGGAGAAATGTGGTTTAGAAAGAATTTTGCAAACAGCTATTGACACATGGAGCTCTTTGGGCACCATCAAAAGTTTCAGAGATCGTATGAGCAAACTTCTGTCAACCAGAAGGAAGAAAGATCTGTGCAACTTAAAACTTATAAAAGTATTTTTGAGCCGGGCGGTGGTGGCGCACGCCTTTAATCCCAGCACTTGGGAGGCAGAGGCAGGCGGATCTCCGTGAGTTCAAGGCCAGCCTGGTCTACAAAGCGAGTCCAGGACAACCAGAGCTGTTACACAGAGAAACCCTGTCTTGAAAACCCCCCCCCCCAAAAAAAAAGTATTTTTGAGTACCAAGTATTTGCCATGATGATGTTTTGACTATAAGTCTATTTGGTACCTAAGGAGAAAATACTCAAATGTTCTCTTTAGCTATGCCAGGAGAAGGGTAAGAAGAAGGATGCTGCTAAAGGTGAAGCTGGGACCTGTAAAAAATGAGCTCAGAGAACTGAGAGGCCAGTAGAGGGTTATCAAGTAATTTGATGCTTTGTTTCTGTAGGAAACCCCACTTGCTCTACTTAGTAGAAAATAAGCATAGAACTATAACACATGTATTTGCTTCTAATAATTATCCTTAAAGATCTATCAAAAAGCATTAATTTAAACAGATCTTAATTATATATAACCTTCACTAGAGATAAAAAATATTTTAATATAAGAATAATATTTATTCAACATACAACATTTAAATATGCTGATTTACTTGTTTATGGGTAATTTATTTCAGAAAATTAAGCAAATTTAATACTGAAAAAACTTTCAAATATAATACTTCACTAAAGTAAGATTTAATTGGCCTAAATAGACAGAAGTACACAAACACCATTACTTTAAAAGAATATATTAATTGAGTTTTCTTATTTTGCCCTAGTTTTGCCTCACCTGGGGAATTTAATCCACTTACATTTAAATAGCTAAGCATTTAGCTAAATCTAACACTCTGCTACTTGTTTATATATGTTAAATACAGTACCTCAGCAAACATGGCTCCAGACCAATACCATAAAGTATTTCACCCAATCAAGTCACAAGAAAAGTACTTCATTCCATACAAAGATCATCCAGAATTCTTTAGAAATTTTGTGATGGTTACAAAATGATTGTTTATTTATCTATAAACTGGAAACAACCCAAATGTCCCCCAATGGAAGAATGGATCTAAAAAAAAAAGAAAAAAAAAAAGCTTGTGGTACATTTACACAATGGAATACTACTCAGCTATCAGAAAAAAGGAAATCATGCAATTTGCAGCCAAATGCAAGGAACTAGAAAAGCTCATCCTGACTGAGCTAACTCAAAGCCAGAAAGATACAAATGGCATGTATTCAGTTATAACTGGATTTTAGCCATATATTACAGGATAGCCATCCTACAACCAACAGACTGAAAGGAACAGGAACATGGACTTTATTACCTGTTAATGGGACACTCTACCATAGTGGAGCTGCCATGGAGGCCCTCAGTGCAAGAGGAAGCTCTTAGCCCTCATATGACTGATAAACTGAGGGGGGCTGATATGTGGGGGCCCACACCAGAAGAGTAGGATAGTGGGAGAGGGATAGAGGGTGGGAGGGTGGGACCGAGAGGGGTGGAGGGAAGGAGCTGTGATGGAGATGTAACTGAAGTAATAAATAAACGTAATTTAAAAAAAAAGAAAATGACTGTTTGACTGAAATTATTTTATTTTGGTTTTATATTCAAATATGCTTTCACTGGATACTGAATTCTAGAATTTCCAGTTAAAATCACAATTTTGAGGTCATATTTTATTATTATGTGGTTCCTGTCATTTCTGCTCTGTATTACCGACGCTTCCTTCAATTCAAGCTTTTGCTCCACGTTTTTCAGTTTCTTCATTTGTCCCTTTCTAGAGCAATTTGACTAAGGAGGAAGTACCAGAGGCAGTTTGTCCTAGGTGTGGCTGCCCTTGTTTGGAATTTGTGAAGAATCTTAAAACTGAGCCTTGAGTGTGTGTATAAGTTGGAAAATTATTTTGCAATACATATGCTTTCCTTTTGCATAGTTCTTAAAATTTTTGTCTATGTATTCCAGCTCTCCTTTCTGTTTCACTATAGTTGATTTACATTGATGTGTCTTCCTTGTCATGAATTCTGTGCTTCCCTTTGCTTAAAAGAAACAATCTACTAAGTGTGTGTGTGTGTGTGTGTGTGTGTGTGTGTTATATGTACAAATGTGTTTATAGTGTCTTGCTATCACTCTCTTAGTTCTTTGACACAGGGTCTCTGACTGGACTGGGCCCTAGACAGCAGTCACTAAAGCCTCATTGACCCTCTTATCTCAGATCCCCATAGCAGAGGAACTATAGGTATGTGGCCAACCACATCCAGATTTTTGTGTATTTGCTTTGGATTCGAATTCAGGTCCTTGTGCTGTGTAGTAAGTACTTTTACTCAGTGACCCATCTGCCTAGTCCCCTCTACTAAATTCTTAATTTCAGATAGTGGCTCTATCAATTCCAAAACTCATGTAGAAATATGAACATTTCAGATCTCTGCTGAAATCGTCAACTTCTTTCTTCTTATATCATAGTGCCCACTTCCTGCATGTGTGGGTTGCCCTCCAATGACCATAAACTTTTCTTTAAAATGCATTTGCTCAACTTGCAGTTGTGTTTGGAGAAGGTCTTCATGTTACTTACACAAGGCACTCTTCATGGCTGGAACCTGATAGGATGATGTTACGCATTCTAAATGCTAATTAACCTGCTCCCAGAAGCTTGTTTGATGTTTGTCAAGTAATGCTGTGTTACTTTGCTTCTATGATAGGTTAAATAAATGCTGAGGCCTGAGATTGGGCAAAGATAGATGTAGGCAGGACTAAGGTGCTCGGACTTCAGAAGCAGAGAGGTTCTTGGGAAGAAGCAGCCAGGAAAGAAAGAGAGAAGTAGCTAAAAGATGCTTCCAGAATTAGAAAAGGAAGAAGCCTACAAAAGAAGAAACAAAGAGCAGGGTTAGAAAAAAGAACCTCATTCCACGTGACCAGTAACATTAGCAGAATGTGGAGAATAACAGCCCAGGGGACATATGTATATATGGGGTCATATTTGGGGAATAGAATTAAGAGGTAGCTTAGATGGGCTAAGATTGCACAATCCAGGCCAAAGCTTGTTAAAAAATCCACAGGTCTCTGTGCATTCATTTATAATAGCAGGCTAAGAATTATCAACCATCAAACCAATTAAATACAATCTAAACACTGGTAAATAATTTAATTAGCTATTTTCTACAGGAACCAGAAATCTTCTCTGAATTCCTTTAAAATTTCTTTTCTGTACTTAGTTGTCCCAATGTGTGTCTGCTTGGTTGCCTTGTAGGTTGTTTTACATTGGGTTAGCAAGGGGCTTTTTAGTTCATTGTTTGGTGGGTTTCCAAGTTTTATCACTAATTCTTTTTTTTTTTTTAAGATTTATTTATTATGTATACAGTGTTCTGTCTGCAGGTATATCTGCAGGCCAGAAGAGGGCACCAGATTTCATTATGGATGGTTGTGAGCCACCATGTGGTTGCTGGGAATTGAACTCATGACCTCTGGAAGAGCAGCCAGTGCTCTTAACCGCTGAGCCATCTCTCCAGCCCTTATCACTAATTCTTGAACTTGCTTTTTCTTTTTTTCCTGGCACACGGTCATGCTCGTAGTGATGGGCATCATAAGACATCTTCATGCAATTCAAGCAGACTCATCTCCTCTCCTCTCATTGTTTCTAACATGATTTTTATTTTGTGTCTGCTCTTCATCCTGAGATTTTGGTTACACACATGTTAGGCTAAGTCACTGTTATGCACATCCTTCTTTGTTTCTGTATATTAATCTTTTCTTATCTTGAAATTTTCTTACTTTCAAAAGAAAGAAAAAACAAAACAAAACAAAACTCTTTATGTCCAAATCTGATACCAAATCCACATAGGTATGCCTTGATTTTAATAATTTTACTTTTTAATATTTTTCATGTCTCTGATGTTATCCTTACTTTTACCACATGGTTACTTGAACATACTAATCAGGGGTTCTTAGAATCCTTAGCTAATTTTACTTTTTAATATTTTTCATGTCTCTGATGTTATCCTTACTTTTACCACATGGTTACTTGAACATACTAATCAGGGATTCTTAGAATCCTTAGCTATAATGCACAAAAATTATCATTATATATTCTGGCTTCTTAGCCTGATTTGAAAGTGGAGAAAAGTGGATAAATTGGATCTTTCTTGCCTTTTCAGAATCAGCACTCTGCCTGAGGGCCAGAGCAGCCATGTCTGAATGACTTATGGGATTCTTACATTGTTTCTCTTCATTTTTGTCACATTATCTGCTCTTTTAGCATGCATGGCCATTTGTTATTGTTGTTGCTGTTGTTATTATTATTATTGTCATTGTTGTTATTATTATATACAACACATTGTATGCAAAGAAAAACCTGGGACTCTCTGGGTTCTGTTTTCCTGGGATTGTGTTTGATTTTTCTTCTGATAGTTCAGTCAGAAGCTCACTTTTGCTTGGTGGAGCATCTTCCTGATTTCAATCCAGGTTAAGGTTATTAAGGATTTCCTTCTATTTGCTCCTGACTTTTCCTCCCTATGTAAAATGATCCAGAACATTGGAGAACCCAATGTCTTAGTTTTGGTCTCAGGCCTACAGGTCTGGCACACTTTGTTAACCTCTCAGCTGCTATATGCATAGTAGTTGCATGAGCTTTTAAAAATTTAGTCAATAGGAAAAGCATCTTCAAGAATGACTGTTCTGCCTCTCAGACTGATCCTAAAAAGACAAGAAAGATCCAATTTATTCATTTTTCTCCCCTTTCAAATCAGGCTAAAGAACCAGAATATATAATCATCATTTTTGTACGTTATAGCTAAGGTATGAATAGTGTGGAGTGGCGGCTGAAGGGGAATTTAGGTCTTGTTATTAATGGATTCCTAAAGGAGTTAGAGTACAGAGTCATGTTGGGAAAACCACAACCATCCATCACTATTTAGCTAAGATAATTTCCAACCATGCCTGTGGCACTGGGGTAATAATTAACAAGTACCTACATTCACTCTCAAAAGCATCTCAATTTAAAATATAAATTGTAAGTTCATCCTGACCATAAATACTAGTTAAGCTAGACAGGGAAATGGATGATGGCATACCAGAGTGGAGGCATTTCAAGGACAAAAGATCCTACTGAAAACATAGAGAAAAGAAGGGATGAAACAGCTTGCTGAACTCAGCCCCATAACTAGCATGGCAGTGAGAGATTTCTTTTCTTTTCTTTTGTGGATTTTAACAAGCCTTGGCCTGAGTTGTGCAATCCTAGCCCATCTAAGCTAGCTCATAATTCTATTACCCAAATATGACCCCATATATTCATACTACATCCCCTTGGACTGCCATTCTCCATGGCCTATGTTCTTGGCCATGTCAAATGAAGTTCCTTCTTCTAACCCATAGTGTGCGTCCTCTTTTCTGCTGCTCCTGGTTGGAATGAATTAATCCTCTGTCTAAAGTGCAAGCTTCCTGTTCTAATCTCAGGAAGTCCCACCTTTCTCTGTCTTTGCCCAGTCTCAGGCCTCGGCATTTTATTTAACCAATCGGAGTCAATGTAAGTAACAGACAGAAAACAGGATTTCTTAAGAACAATGCAGAGAAAGGGTTCTAAAGATGTAGAAACTGAAGAATGAGAGGCCTTGTAGCAGGTTTTGCAACTGTAGGTGACCAAAAGCCATTTGGCAGAGCCAGAGAATGTTTGGGAAGTCATTATAATAATCCAAAAGTAAGATAACAGCAGCATGGATAAAGACACAGGAAATACAGAAAAAAAGAAAAAAAACAGTTTCAAGAAAGTAAAGTATGAATTAAATTCTAATTACATTTAGTGACTGGTCACTTGGAGGGAAATAAGGATCACACCTCACAATGTAGCTCAGAATTTTGTACCAATGTTTATAAGAAATTTTACTGCAAAAAAGTGCCTGTGTGTGTGTGTGTGTGTGTGTGTAATCCAGAGTTGTATATCAAGTGTTTTCTGGGAGCTCACTGACTAGGCCAGACTAGCTGATCAAAGAGGTAAAGATCCTTCTGTCCCTGACTTCTGAGTGCTAGTATCTCTAGTGTCCTGTGCTGGGCCCAGACTTAGAAATAGATGCTGGAGATCTAGATTCACATCCTCAAGCCTGCATATCAAACACCTTTCCAACTAAGCCATCTCCCCAGACCTCAGAAAAGGATATTATATATAAGCTTTATTTAGAGGAATTTTAATCCAACAACATTGATACTCTGGCAAGGGATATCAAGCAAAGACCTTATAGGTCTGCATGATCCAACTAGAATGACACACCTTTAATCAGTCTGGAATACAGACATGCCTTTAGTACACACCTTTAATCCCAAACAATGAAGATAAAGTTAGTTTGTAGAAGGAAGCAGCCATGTTTGAAAGTGATTTTTAATTGAGGGGCAAAGTGATGAATCAGAGAAAGATTTGACAGAGTGAGTCAGAGATAGGATATGCCCAATTCTCATGAGAACAGGCAGGAAAGAGAAGCTACTTAAGAGCAGTATAGTAGAATTTAGCACAGTAGAGTACAATAGAGAGAGAGCAGAGAAGACAATGTAGTAGAGTACAGAATAGAGTTCAGCAGAGAAGATGCTTGAGTTGAGGTCACTCAGTTTGCAGTTAGGGGGTTTTCAGTTAAGAGGCAGTGCAGTGACAATTCAGTTAATGGCATTTCAGATCAGTTCAGTCAGTTCAATTGAGTGGAGTTGAGTTCCGGGCAGTTCAGTTGAGTGAGTGCAGTGCAACAAAATTGAGTTCATGCAGAAACAATTCAAGCAAGAGAATAAGAAGGAACCAGAAGATTAGATCAAATTTCAAGAGTTCATTTGAGCCAAGCAGAGCAATTCAGTGAGAAGTGAGAGAAGTCAGATGGAATCAGTCAGCTTGGAGAGGAGTTTTGAGCCAGAGAGCTGAGTTGATCCAACCAGCCAGAGTGTAGAAAGAACTAGAAAAGGTGAACTTATTCAGCAGTAAACCTCTGAGATGACAATTGCATTAAGTGATTAGAAGATACTTTTACACTTTCTGTTTTTTGCTATTAACAATCCATCCTATTATTGTTATATAAATAAGAAAGGACCAAGGGATCTTGGAGGAAAGAAAGCAGAATAACAATTTTGTCTCTAGTTTTGAAACAGTAGCACATGGGCATATATATTCAGAAGCTTTGTTACGAGAGAAATGAGTACCTTCAACACATAGGCATAGTTCTTTTTGTGAAAACTGCCTTCTAGATTCCTTGTCTCTAACAAAACAGAGACTGGATGGATTAAACACAGGGCATTTATTTCTCCCTGCTTATATTCTGGAAGTCTAAGATGAAGAAACAGTTGTCCAACAAGGCTCCCAGTGTATACTGTCTGTCTTTTGGTGTGTTTACCAGTGATGGGAGTGCAACTTCTCCTTCTCTTTCCCCTTCTTTCCCCCTATATCTTTTTCCCAAATCTATCTTTGATGTTCCCCCTCCTTCATCTTCTGCCTTTTTTTGTATTGTTTGTATTTTAGGCCAAGGTCTCACCTTTATGAAGTCATGTCACCCTCATTGCTTCCTAACAATCTAGCCCATTTGCAGTCACGGCAATATGCTTCAACATGTACCTTTGAGGTTAGGGACACAACTCATCCCACAACAGACACATGTCACCATCCTGCTTTAGATCCTTCTGTTGTTTTAGGGTTATGTTTAGTTCAGATGCTGAGAAGAGCTGATAATCCAAAGACCCAGAAGTCTGAAATTGAATAAACCCTTCTGAATAGGCAGAAGGAAACACAGATGTTCATGTTTTAGTGAATAAGAAAGTGGAAAAGGGAAAAAAGCATATCCAGAAAGAAAATTAAAAACTGAAGTCCATAAAATCTTAGTAGCAACAGGGAATGCTGTCATCTCTTGCCTACTGTCCCCAGCTGAGCATTTGACAGCTGGGTGATATCTTGGTACCTGTCTTTAGTGCCCTCTAAACATGGACATTAGAAATAGTGTTAGCCTTGCCACATATCTGCCTCACCACAGACCTCCAGAGAGGAAGAGACCCTGGCCCCTAGATGCCACACTGTTTCACTTAGCCATTTCATCCCATGCAAGGAGATTCTCATCCCTTCAACAGGGTCACTGAGGTATATTATAAATCTGACACCTTTCACACATTTTAACTGAACAAGTCAATAAGTTTTAGTATGTTTACCATCATTAATCTAATTTTTGAACATTGTAATCAGTCTTTTAACTCTCCAATGAGCCTCCCAGTTTCAACCATTCAGTGTATTCTCTATTTTTTCTCATTATTGAGACCAAATATCTGAGCTGAACACATTCAGTGAGGAGGGGTTTATGTGGACTCACAGTTTGAGAACCCAGTCCACCACTGTGGGAAGAACACCATGACAGAAGCGTGGATTGCTCATATCTCACAGGACCAGAAAGCAGCAAAGGGGAACTTCTGGTACTCACCTAACTTTCTCCAGGCCATCGGATGGTGGCACTCACATTCAGAGTTGGTCTTTGCTCAGCTAAACCTCTTCAGGGAACATCTCATAGACACACCCAGCTGTCAAGTGTTCAGTTGGGGACAGAAGACAAGAGATGACAGCATTCCCTGTTGCTACTAAGATTTTATGGACTTCAGTTTTTAATTTTCTTTCTGGATATGCTTTTTCCCCTCTCCACTTTCTTATTCACTAAAACATGAACATCTGTGTTTTCCTTCTGCCTATTCAGAAGGGTTTGTTCAATTTCAGACTTCTGGGTCTTTGGATTATCAGCTCTCCTCAGCATCTGAACTAAACATAACCCTAAAACAACAGAAGGATCTAAAGCAGGATGACAACATGTGTCTCCGGTGTGCTGAGTTGTGTCCCTAACCACAAAGGTACATGTTGAAGCATATCACTGTGACTCCCCAATGACTTTTGAGTTCCTAACCTACTCAAGCAGATAGTGAAAGGTTGATCATCTCAACAATATATCCGCCATTTCTAAATCTGATTGTTTCAAAATGACACTGGGAATATACATGTATGTGCAATATACAATACAAGGCACAATTTCTTTTCAAAAAGAAAAAGTCAATAGAAAATCTTTAATGAGAACCTCAACACTCCATCCTCCAATGGATGGAGAAGATGCTCTGTGTGTGCGTTCTCCTAAGTCTCAGACACAGTGAGAATTTTGTTTTTCTTTAAAAAAAAAAAAACACCAATATTGTAAGAATATGTTTCCAACTTCATCCCAGGTGTGGGGACATGAAGCTGCTTCACAACACTGACTGTGACTTGCCCCGTGCTATAGCAGAGGTATGGTTTTGCAAATAGTTTCTGTGACTGTGTGACATTTGGAATTCTAGGGACTTTTTAGAGGGTATATAAAGGCCGGGACCCCAAGACAGGTGGTGATTCTTTGGTGTTTTGCTGGTTGGTGGCTGGATGCTCTTGGTTGCAGTTTGTTAGGTAGTTGTGCCCAAAAAAAGAAAGAAGAGGAAGAAGAAGAAGAAGAAGAATTAGAAGAAGAAGAAGAAGAAGAAGAAGAAGAAGAAGAAGAAGAAGAAGAAGAAGAAGAAGAAGAATTAAAGAAAGAAATTATATATCCTGACAGTGAAGGTCATATTTGCCCTACGGATCTTGATGCCCCTAATCAGTAGTCTAATGATAATATTGTCCCCTTTCCTCTCTATCCATTTTTCTCTCCTATCTAGTTAGGGGTTTGAAAGGGAAGAAGAATATGGGTGGAGACAGGAGGAAGAAAGAAGAACCCACAAAGTAACAAAAGTCCAGCTACACTCAGACATTACAAGGAAATGAGCACCCTGCAGAACTTCCAATTATAAAGGCAATTCAGCAATTCTGTTTATAGAGAATGACAAGATGTCAATTGGTGAGCCCCTCTTTCAGTCTGGCAAAATAAAAATCAGTCCACAGCAAGAAAAAGAAGGAAAGCTGCTAAGGAACTCTTGCTCTGAATACTCATAACCTCTTTGTTCTTCTTACTGATGTAAAACACAGTCATTTCTTCCAATTCCACAAACCTCTAACTCAGGTGTGCTTGTGAATAGGTTTTAAACAATCAGGTTCATTTGTCTGACCATATTTCAGTGCCTGGTGAGCTGTGGTGTTTGTACAAGTGATATGTTGCTCTAACCATTATGTACTTCCTTTTGTTGTTATCCAGTAATAAGTATGTATTAAACATTAACTCTCCATTACAATAGGAGAAGAAAAATGAAGGAGTATGAGTAAAGCCTCCATTACCCAAAGTCCAAGACAGAAAAGCTGAGTCATTGACTTCTCTGAGTAGCATGGGGCAAGGAATGAAATGGGCAGAAGGTATAGGGAAATCTTAAGAGTGGAATAGCTGCTCAAATTGGGGAAGGGGAAGAGTATTCAATGTCATAATTGCCATGAGTGATGAGAGGGTTCATCAGGAAGTCAGAGCACGAATCATATTCATTCTTCTAATGCTTTCCTTCTTATTGTCTTGAGACAGATATTTTCCTGAACTGGAATGTTAGGCTCCAATAACTGACCTGGTGTACCTGCCTGTCTCTGCACTCCCATGCTAGAGTTACAGACACTGGCATCCAGGAGTGACATTTACACAAGTTTCAGAGCAGGAACTCAGATCTTCAGGTCCTGATGTCCTTATGCTTACAGAGCAAGTTTTCTTACCCACTGAGCGACCTACCCAGCCCTTCATGATGAGTTTTCAATCACAATAGTTACTGCATCTTAAAGTTAGTTCTAAGGAACATTGAAGAAAATTATTAATTTTTTATATTTACCAAACAGAGATGGAGCTTAAAATGTATCATAGAATTTTTGTTCAATATGCCAAATAAAGGATAGCATCAAGGGTATGTTTTTGAACAGTTACAAACATCAACACTATGAAAGCCCAGAGGAAATATTTCTGAGAAGTCCCAGAGGCTTCAGAAGGAGATAGTTTCTGAGATAGACAAGAGAAGTTTGTGCGCCATGAGATAGGTAGGTACAAAATTCAAGCTTGAGAAATCTAAGGTCTGTTCCAGGTCAAGCAGTACATGGAGGAACCATTTAAGGTAGACCATTCACAAGGAACAAGCTTCATCTCTTATCTCTCTTTAAATAAATAAATGGATAGATAGATAGATAGATAGATAGATAGATAGATAGATAGATAGATAGATAGATAGATGATAAATGAGTTTTCCTTTCCCAGTGGATACCAATTGCTTCTTGTTTGGGAATTTGGCTTTGTGTCCACTTCCCTTTCTCACTGCTGGGACTTTGTCTGGTTTGAATGTGTGCTGTCGCAGACTCTGAGTTCACTTGTGTATAGTCTTGCCGCATCTGGAAGATGCTGCTACCTTGACATCACTTAGTTCCTCTGCCTCTCAGCTGGACTGGCTGACTTTTTAACCACATCCTTCGTGCTTTTGCTCCAGGGGATGAAGTTTCAGACCAAAACTGGAAACTACCTCTTGAACAAGACGAGCGGAAGCCACGAAGGGGGACACCTGCAATCCAATTTCTCCTGATGATTTTTGGTATCTCTGTATGTGATAAGTCATGTGGTTGTATCACTTACCATAGATGTAACTCAACATATGGGCTTAAGCCCTTCTAAGGCAGACTCATGTGGGCTTTTGGTCTTCAAACACTGCACATGTAAGAAGTGCAAAAATCAAAACCAACCAAATAAAACATTATGCTATGTCAATTCAATACAACAAACTGTGATGGATTGCTGGTTTGTACAAGAACATTCACTTTCTCATAGTTCTGAGGGCTGGGAATTCCAGATCAGGGTGTCAGCCATGTTGGTTTCTTCATCTTCTTCCAGGCTTGAAGATACCATTTCTTCCCCATGTCTCCTCATGATCTTTTCTCTCTGTGTTCCTGTATCCTGATTTTCTCTTCTTGAGGAGACAGCAGCAATTTCCATTCAGTCCCACTCAAGTGACCTTTTAAACTTAATTACCTATTAAAGTTTGTATGTCCCTATATAGTTGTATTCTGAAATACTTTGAGAATTTCTACATGTGAATTTTAGGAAATGTAATCAAACCCAGCCCATGTTCGCCATAGAATCCCTCTGTAGTAATTGAGGCTGGTACATATGCCAACTCAGTTATCACCCAATAAAGGGTTGAAAAACATTCTGGATTAATATTCATGTTTATTGGGGCTCTGGGAGTCCTATATAAGGGAAGGAGGCAGAATAGAGAGACCCAGAGGGATCAAGATCAACACATGAAGATCAACAGATCCAACCAACCTAGGCCCCTAGAGGCTTACAGAGACTGAAATATTAACCCAAAAAAGAAGAAAAAAGCTTAGACTTGACTTAGACCCCCATATACTAAAGAAGAGGATAGGCAACTTGATCTTCATACAGATCACTTAGCAAGTCCAGGTGGGGGGCAGTCTCAGTCATGGACTTTGTTACCTGTTAGTGGGACACGTTACAGTGGTGGAGCTGCCATGTTGGGCATTAGAGGAAGGGGAACCTCTTAGCTCTCATGTGACTGATGAACTGAGGGGGACTGATATGTGGGGTGCCCCCCACAGTGGAGGAATAGGATAGGTGGGAGAGGGGGTAGGAGATGGAAGGGTGGGATTGGGAGGGGAGTTGGGAGGGAGGGAGTTGTGATTGAGATGTAACTTGAATTAGTAAATACATTTTTAAAAATCATGTTTATTTAACCAGGGAGAAAGTTAAAGGGTACAGACCAGTTGACCCAGGACTCAAATTAGAACTTTGGAATCTAAACATAGTGATCTATCTGTTCACCATATCAGATCACTTCTCTGAAGCGAAGGGCTGGCACAGTTAGCAGCCTCATAGAATATACTGTCAGGTGGCTCTGGTTCCCTGGGTTTTATTCACAGAGCACGAAGGGCTACCTTGACCTCCAAGAGAGAAGGAAAGTCAAGAGCATAATCAAGGCCAGACACCTTTGCTTTTTACAGATATCAGTTCCCTGAATGGGAACTTATTTTCTGTGTTTCTGATCAGAAGCCCCACAGGCAGAACCACTCTTTGTGGGATAAAATGATTTCCCACTAAGGAATTTGATTTCATAACCCAGATATTTCACTGGAATGCCTAGGAGAAAGAATAATAAAAGGGAATCTTGGTGGCAAAAATCCTTGGCAGACAGGACACACCTGCTCTAGGATCCTTTCATGTGTAAGCTTCCCCAGCTCTTGCTCCTTCCAGCCACACCAGCAGGAAGCACAAAGCCAGGCAAATGCTGCTCCAAATGTTTGGAGTCAATTAAAGCTAGTGATGTGACTTAAAACTATATACATCACTTATGTCTCCCTTTTTTAAAATTTTAATTTTTTAATGTTACATCTCCATCACAGTCCCCTCTCTTCACCCCTCCCAGTCCCACCTTCCCATCCTCTCCCCCACTCTCCCACCTATCTACTCCTCTGGAGTGGGTTGCCCCTACATATCAGCCTGCCTCAGTTCAACAGACATATGAAGGCTAAGAGCTTCCTCTGGGGGCCTAAATGACACCTCCATTAGGGCAAAGTGTCCCACTAACAGGTAACAAGGTCTATGTTCCCGTTCCTTTTGGTGTGTTGGTTGTAAGATAGTTATACTGTACTACATGGCTAAAATCCAATTATAAGTGAATAGATGTCATGTGCATCCCTCTGAGTCTGGGTTAGCTCACTCAGGATGAGCTCCTCTAGTTCCATCCATTTGGCTGCAAATTGCATGATTTTGTTGTTTCTGATGGCTGAGTAGTATTCCATTGTGTAGATGTACCACAGTTTTTTAATCCATTCCTCGGTTGAGGGACATCTGGGTTGTTTCCAGTTTCTAGCTATTACAAATAAGGCTGCTATGAACATAGATGAGGAGATATCCTTGTGGTTAGGTGAGGAATCATTTGGATGTATACCCAGAAGTGGTAGGCTGGGTCTTGAGGTAGAGCTATTCTAAGTTTTCTAAGATATCACCAGACTGCTATCAAAACTATCTGTTTTCAGTCTGAGCAAATTCTTAACTCAGGAGGGATGTGAAAGAACACTAGGAAATAAAGTACACTGTCATTTTAAGGACTCCTTGTTACCAAATACAATCTCTCTCTTTCTTCCCCTTTCTTCTCCTCCTCCTTTCTCATCCTTTTAGTCCTTGTTTTCCCCCTCCCCCTCCTTTTTCTTCAATCTCTCCCTCCTTTTCTTTGTCAAAACTTTAAGCCTTAAATGTTACTCAGTTTTATGGAGAGTGGTCAAGTGTTTTGATCCTCTCCATTCCCACATTTTCAAGCTATCATTTGAATGTTTAAGCAATTCTTATTAAAGAGATCTGATCAAAGTTTGCATATAATTCCAATCAATCCACCACCTCTGGAAGTAGAGGCTCCATTATAGGTTTTTCTATAAGCCGATGTGGGCACTTTCTGGTACTGACGGCAAAATCACAGCTCTTGGAGGTTAGCGCTATATATGAGAAATTTAACTAAATCTGACTATTCTGGCCGATTCCATCAGGGGTCCAGATGAAACCAAAGTCATAGAGGGATTTAGTTAATTCCATTTAAATCGACTCCTAAAGTTTGAAGGTTAGGATAACTTCCAGTTGCACAGGGCTTTGGATAGCAGGCACCATTAAATACATAATGAGTGAAATACATTTGTTCATGAGTGAACAAATAATTTGGCTGAGGCTGAGGGGGCAATCTATGTGATCATGATCAGCTTGAACAAAATGCTAGCTGAGAGTATTAATTATTTCTCTCCTTATTGTAACCACAAACACCTGACAAAAAGGAGGAAGAGCTTGGTGGGACATGCCTGTAATCCCAGTTATTTGGGAAGGTGAAACCAAAGGATCACAAGTTCAAGGGGAGTATGGACAACTTAGTGACACACTGTCTCAAATTTAAAAAGTGTAAAGAGGACTAGGGTATAGTTAAGTGTAATCATTAACCCCTAGGATGAACCTTCAAAGAAAATGCCAAGAATGGGGTGTTTGTTTACCAAAGCACATCTTATCTGATATCCCTTTCCTTGGACCAGGTTCTACTGATCACTGCAATATGAACTCCCTACATTCTCATTATCTAACTCTCATTGTGTTCTTATATTCCCAAATTTGATTCAAAAATAAAACCAGAACACATGTCTTAAAATATTAACCCATCCTACTATTTCAAATATTTTTTTTAAAGATTATTTATTTATTGTGTATACAGTGTTCTGCTGGCATGTACATATTCACTCCAGAAGAGGGCACCAGATCTCAATGTAGATGGTTGTGAGCCACCATGTGGTTGCTGGGGATTGAACTCGGGACCTTTGGAAAAACAGCCAGTGTTCTTAACCTCTGAGCCATCTCTCCAGCCCCCTCAAATATTTTTTTTAAGACAGGGTCTTGCTATATAGTTCTGGCTCTCCTGGAACTTATTACGTACACCAGGCTGTCCTCTAACTCAGAGAGAGAATATAATGCCTCTGCTTCCTGAGTGCTGAAAATAAAGGAATTGTGTCACCATGCCCAACTATTATTTTAATTTTTATATGAGACATGAAGAAGACAATTACTGAATATAGACTTAGTGAGTGACACAGAATGAAACATGGAACTTCAAGTCCCTGGTCAGTACTCATTACTTAGTACTCCATCACTCAATCTGGGATGACAATAAACCATCTAAATTTTATATTGATCTTTAAAATTAATCAATTCACTATTAAAGAATTGATCCTAATTTAAGACTTTGAGATTGCAACAGTTGGTTCAGATGACACACAGGATGCTTAGACCCTCTTTGATCATAATCTTGTCTAATTATCCCATTTCTATGTTCCTTATGTTCTGACATATAGAAAGTAAGACAGTTGGCAGCAGTGAACAAGATGGGATTTCAATTCATAAAACTCTTCCATTGACATACAAGCTATACTTTAGTTATGGCAGGACAATATTTTGAAAATATTAGCTTGTATTCCTTGGTCCTGGCTGGATTTATTCATCTTAAACATTTTTATTCATTGCTCTAGGAAAGATATAACCTGGCACCAGGCTAATGAAAAAGATAAATGGAATCAATTCTTGTTGAAAATGCCTGGTTTTCCAGGAGTAAGGAGCAAAAAATAATAAACAATAGTCCCAAGGGTACTCTTAATAAAGAAAGCCTGGACATCTAGTTTGTTCCAAACTAAACTAAGTCTCTTTGCACACATGAGGGAACACTGGAGGAGAAACGGGACTGCTTAGGTTCTATGATTTGGCTATTTGGCTAACAGAAGATAAAAGAGTAGTACATATTTTTTTCATTAAAACCTAATTTTTTTGTGAGCTTTTGGTCTTTTGATCTTAATTTTGTAATAAAATTCAAAGTTTTCATCTGAAATTTCCTGATGAGCCTACTGAAGCAAACTGACAATAGACAGAAAACAGAAGAATAGAGACAGACACAAAATATTGCATGTGTACAGGAACCACACAAAAGAGGAAACACACAGGAGGACCAGATGGCTGAAGCTTAAATACCCAGCTGAAATAACCTTCTTAGGTAACCAGTGTCCAGTGTTTTTGACAACTAGAAAGGCACTACTCTTAGTGCACAGTGTTTGAATGTGTGTAATCATTTTTGTTTAAAGATGATTATCCTTATACAGTTAGAAACACATGAACACAAGCCTGGAAAAGGTTAGCCCTCTAGCCCATTTAGTTTGGAGGACAATGGCTTGGAACAGTGTTATCCGAAGCTTTGGACTTTAGAAGGCTTATATACTTAAAAAAACAGAAATACATTTAACATAGGGAGGGTACCATAAAAATTTGCATCATGGTCACATGGCAGTACTGCACATACTAATTCTGCTCAACTTTTGATGCAAAACTTAATCTTTGGCTTGGTATCATGGTAGGGCTGTCAAACCAACATACATCAGAACTTGAGACGTTCACAGCTTTGGGAAAGGACACCTAGTGACCGTCAAAGCAAGATGTGCAAGTGCATCTCACATGCACCATAGCAAGATGCTTGTTTATTCAAAGCAAAAAACAACAACAACAACAAAAAAAAAAAACAAAAAGGTAGACCACATTTTAAACAGCAGAAGTTCCCAGAGGGCTTTTTCTTTCACCTGAGCAGCACTGATAACAAAAAGCATAAATAACAAAATCTAAATGAGCTGTTTTAGTACGTGTCTGGACAGAAAGCACACAGGATTACCCAAGAACACATAGTAAACTTACAAGTGTAAGCTCTGCAAACTCTTCCATGGTATTTGATGAAACCGAGATATACAGCATTAAAAGCATCTAGTCAAAAACACTTGAGTGTTAAATGCATTACAGTTACCTTTAAATGGTTGTTTGCAAAGTACTTATTTAAGTGATTTCACACAAACATATTCTTAATGAAACTTAGGTTGTCAAGACTCAGTGTCCCAAGTACTCAAAGACTCTGAAAAGAACCAGCAAAAGTCAAGTAATTATATTTATAAAACATACAATCTTGTCCTGTAAGCTAATTTTTGCCAAGCTTGCTCTTAGCAGAACAACATTTTAAAAAGAAAACCTGTTTCCTTGGAGATAGAGATTCAAGTTCTAGATTTACAGCCATGTAATAAAATTTGAACTTAGGAAATACTTTAGATAATTTACATTTAGAAGCACTTTTCACAAAAATTTGAATCTAACAAAAATTATTTTTAATGAAGCAAAATGCATCTTTTCATAGCTATTCTCACTATAACAGCTTAAATCCCTTCATACTTCCTGCACATACAATTGTACATGGCAATTAGAATTCTAACTGTAATTATCTTACAGCTCCCAAAGATACAAGAAACCCTTCTGAAACAATTTCTCTATACATTAGCAAAGTATGAAAGCCATGTTTACTCATCTCAGATAGTATACTTAGATTCTTAACTTTTAGGAATGTCTTTCTCTTTTTAAAAATGTTTACTTCTGATTTTCTCATTTATCCCCTCTTTAAATCTATCACAGCCACCATGTCATTCCTGAAGTTAAAACCTCCAGGAATTGGGATTATAAAAACAAAGTTAATTATGTTAAATGGAAATAAGTAAAACCAATTTATGCTTTCTTTCATTGAGAAACACTGGT
This sequence comes from Lophiomys imhausi, assembly GCA_907164525.1. Lineage (NCBI taxonomy): Eukaryota > Metazoa > Chordata > Mammalia > Rodentia > Muridae > Lophiomys > Lophiomys imhausi. The sequence goes on from CAJQZJ010013043.1 coordinate 1,279,804, forward strand.
CTTGCATTAACATGAAGTTTGAGGAGAGTTTGTTCAGGCTGCTTTTTACATTCATAACATACCTTCAGCTCAAATACAACTGGGGCTCTATTTTCTCTTGGTCTGTAGAGACTGTTCCATGTCCTTCTTTATTAAATCATGGGTTTTTGTGAAATACTTTTTGCTTGTTAAAATGTTTCTTTTTGTTCTCTGATTGATGAGGATAGTTAGATTCCTATGCTTTAAAAGGCTAGGAATACTTGAATTGACCTAAAGTGCTGATTTTTAAGCTCTAAGTTTTAACAATTAATTCTGTCTCTATTATGTAAAATGAAAACAATGATGTCTACAGGCCAACACTTCACTGAAACAGAACTATTGACTTTTCCCTTTATGTTTTCCATATGTGTGTGTGTGTGTTGTGTGTGTGTGTGTGTGTGTGTGTGTGTGTGTGTGTGTGTGTGTGTGTACATTTGTGTTGAGGCCCAAGACAAACTGTGTCTTCCTCTATTACTTTCCATTTTATGTATTGAAGTAGGGTCTTTTAAGGAACCAGAAGCTAATCCATTTGGTTGCACTAGCTAAATAGCTTGCTCTGGAGTTCCCTTGTGTCTGACTCTTATGATCTGGGGTCACAGGAGAAGCGCCAGGCCTGCCCAGATTTTCACATAGGTTCCTAACACTAGTTCTCTTGTTTGTGTGGCAAGTGCTTGACCCACTGGGCCATTTCCCCAAGCCTTATTTTGTATTTAATTACTTAGATTGAGTTTTGTTATATAGTGCAGACTAGTCTGAAATGTATGATCCTCTTGCCTCAGTTTGTCCAGTGCTGGATGCACAGATATATTCTCAGCAAGAAGTGTTGGCATCTTAACATAAATACATAGTCTTCTCCAAAGAATGGCAATTAAGACAATATGCTCACCTAAAGCCACATACTGATCCTACAAGTTAAAACATACACAGAATTATACGCTTAGAAGATACCAGTATCCTCCTACAACAATAACTGGATATTCAATATAGCTATTAGCATATAAATGGCTCCCTTAATCTGGCTATGAGGACTGAAACTATCAGGAAGCAAGTAACAGAGCAGAGAACCACTGTTCAGAAGCAACACTAATAGAACAGGAAAGGACCAACAGGAAACTGGCTCTAGAATTTTGTTTTGATTTAATTCATTTTAAGGTCTTAGAGAAATTAACTTCGTTACCTAAAATTTGTAAAAAAAAAAAAAAAAAAACTGTTGTTTGAGACTTTGAATTTCAAACATTAAAGTATTTACAGAATGATGCAAAAAGGTGAAAGCTATTAGGGCACACCATTTTTAGAGCCAAAGACCCAACTGCATCTCAGAGTCTTATTCTATTGTTCATATCTCATGTTGCTGTACTATTTCTTTTGACAGGAGTTAATCCTATGTCTCCAATTTCCTGGTCCTCTATGGTAAAAGAGGGCTCTGATTCACACATACATAGATAACACAGTCAGATTCAGCATCTGACGACTGAACCAACTACATATTTCCATTGAGGGAAAAAAATGTGTCAATACTGAACATATGTCAGCTTTTTCTTGTCATTCCCTAAACAATTCAGAGTACCAAATGTTTACATAGCATTTTGTTAAATTGAACTAGGTATTTGAAGTCATCTAGGGAACACTTCCAGCATCCAAGAAGATGTACATGGGACATATGAAAATATTGGGTTATTTTATATAAAAAGGGCTAAGCAACCATAAACATTGTTATCCATATGGGTCCCAAAACCAACCCCCGAAATCAAAGGCAACTGCACATGTTTTGGAAGATGTTTCTCTTGCCACCTGAAAAGGTGATTGGATGTCCAAATTTCAATACAAAACATGAAATAGCATCTCTTCCTAACCATATTGTGATATTGTGAATGTTACAATGGACAACTTAAATCTAGCCTTTTTAAAAATTTATTCTTCTCTCATACAATACATCCCAACCCCAACTTCACCTCCATTCATTCCTCTTAGCCTTTCTCACCTCTCTCACCCAGATCTACTGCTCTTCCATTTCCCTTCAGAAAAGAGCAGCCTCCCAGATATATGAGCCAAAAATGGCATACCAAGTTACAATACTAGGCACAAATCCTTATATCAGGACTCAGCAAGACAACCCAGTAGAAGGAAAAGGCTCCCAAGAGCAGGCAAAAGAGTCAGAGACATCCCCACTCCCACTGTTAGGAGTTCCACAGAAACACCAAACTAACAATCAATCATAAAACTTTTGCATAGTACTTAGCACAGATATATGCAGGCTCTGTGATTGCTGCTTCAGTCTCTTTGAGGTCCTATGGACCTTCCTTAGTTAATTTTGTGGACCATGTTCTCTTGCTATCCTCAACCCCTCTGGTTCCTACAATTGTTCCTCTCCCTCTTTCTTGGGCTTTCCTGAGCTCCAAGGGGAGAGACCTAATGGAGATCTCCAATTTGGGCTCTCTCTCCATCTAATGTTCGGCTGTTGGTCCCTGCATCTGCTCCTATCAGCTGCCAGAAGAAGCTTCTCTAATTATGATTGGAGTAGTCGCCTGTCTATGAATATAGCAGAGTATCATTAGGAATCAGTTCATTGATTTTTTTTCCCCTAGGTCTCTGGGTTATCATTCCTGGTCATCCAGGCAGTATTGTGCATGGACTCCATCTCGAGGTGTGGGTCTGAAATTAGACCAGTCATTGGTTGGTAACTCACTCAAGTTCTGTGCCTCTATTGCCCCAGCACATCTTGCAGGCAGGATAGATTGTAGGTCAAAGGTTTTGTGGTTGGATTGGTGTCCCAGACCCACCACTGGAAGTTGCTTGGTTAGAGAAGATGGGCTATTAAAGCTCCATGTCCTTCAATACTAGGAGACCTTGCTAGGGTCACCTTGTAGAATCCTGGGAGTTTCTATTGCACTAAATTTCCACACACACCCCCCCAAAATACCCTCCAACACCTGTTATCTCTCCCCATATTCTTTCCTTCCATCCCTTCAACCCCCTACCTGATCCCTCCTGTTCCCATTCCCACCCACTCTCAGTCCAATTGCAACTCCCTTTCCCAGAGAGATTCAGGCATTACCCCTTCAGTCCTCCTTGTTACTTTTTGGGACTGTGGATTGCAGTATGATTATCATTTACTAAACAGCTAATATCCACTTCTAAGTGAGTACATACCATTTTTGTCTTTCTATGTCTGAATTGCTTCACTCAGGATGATTTTTTTCTATTTCCATTTATTTGCCTGCAAGTTTCATGATGTTATTTTTTTAACAGCTGAGTAATACTTCTTTGTGTGAATGTACAACATCTTCTTTATCCATTCTTCAGTTGAGGGACATCTAGGTTGTGTCCTGTTTCTGAGTATTATGAATAAAGCTGCTATGAACATAGTTATGCAAGTGTCTTTGTGGTAGGATGGAGTATCCTTTGGGAATATGTCCAAGAGTGGATCTTGAGGTAGATTGATTTATAGTTTTCTGAGAAACCACCATATTGATTTCCGTAGTGGATGTACAAGTTTTCACTCCTACCAGCAACGAAGGAGTGTTCTCCTTGCTCTAATCCTCACCAGAATGAGCGTTCATTTGTGTTATTGATCTTAGCCATTCTGACAGGTGTAAGATGGAATACCAAAGTAGTTTTGATTTGCATTTTCCTGATGGCTAAGGATGTTGAACATTTCTTTTAGTGATTCTCAGTCATTTGAGATTTCTCTATTGAGAATTTAGATCTGTACCCCATTTTTAGTTGGATTATTTGGTTTGTTGATATCTAGTTTCTTGAGTTCTTTATATATTTTAGAAATTAGCCCTCTATCAGATGTGGAGTTGGTAAAATATTTCCCCTTTTCTAGGCTCCCATTTTGTCATATTGACGGGGTTCTTTGCTTCTCAGTTTCATGAGTCTCATTTATTAATTGTTGGTCTTGGCACCTGTGCTGTTGATGTTTTTGTTCACAGAGTTATCTCCTAAGCCAATGTGGTCACAGTCATTCCCCACTTTCTCTTCTATTAGGTTCAGTGTATCTGGCTTTATGTTGAGGCATTTGATTCACTTGAACTTGAGTTTTGTGCAGGATGATAAGCATGAATATATTTCCATTCTTCTACATGCAAACATTCATTTAGAATAACACCATTTGTTGAAAATGCTTTGTTTTTTCCATTGTGTCTTTCTGTCTTTTGTCTTTTTTTTATCAAAAAGTCAGGTTGAAGAATGTATTTTCAGTTACCAAAACTAAACAGGACTTTAAATATCTGAGGAGACATTGGTTAAACAGAAAGGGAAAGAAAGTTTCAAGACATCAAAGTGAATATCTAGTAGCTTTAGGAAAAAAAAAACAAAAAAAAATTTATATAAAAATCAGTGTCATGCAAAACCCAAGGATTCCATAGCCTATGACCAGCAAAGTGAACATTCATTTCCAAGGAGTTTATTCCTGAGCTTAGAAACATATAGTTCTCTAAGGAAGTCTCAACAAACTCTTTCTGTAAAGGCCAAGTTCATCTTGTTCTATGATAAAACATCAGGACCAAAACCAACCTGGGGAAGAAATGGTTTATTTCACCGTAAAGCTTGTAGTTCATCAAGAGAAATCAAGGCAGGAATGTAGAAGCAGGAACTGATGCAGAGGACATGGAGGAATGTTTCTTACTGGCTTATTCCTCATGACTTGCTCAGCCTGCTTTCTCATAGTACCCAGGACCAAAGACCAGGGATGGCACTGGAAACTGGGCTCTCTCACATCAATCTTCAATCAAGAAAATACACCACAAACTTGACCACAGGCCAGTCTGGTGGGGGCATTTTCTCAATTGAGTTTTTGTCTTTTACAAGAACTATAACTTATGTTGAGTTCACCCAAAACTAATTAGCACAGTAGATATGTCAGTTGTGAACTCTGCATGCTATAATAACAGTAGCCTGCCAAGACGAGCTCACTGATGCAATATTGGCCTAAGTGTTATGTGAGTAACTAACTGCTTTCTGATTGGATTCAAGGCCTACTCTACAGGAATGGATGGTAACCTACTCAAGGACTGGTAGGTAGGGATATAATATGCCCTTGTGGAGAACCTACTACTATTTTGCTAAGTGGGCATGTGCTAAAATCTCCTGCTAAGCACTCATGTTAATATCCATAGATTAGTTTTGCTCTCAACCTTTTTCAAAGAACCTTCATATTGCAATGAGTGATAATTATTGCAAGGACTCATAGGTCATTGAAATGCTAGGAATAAGGAATGGAATGTGTGGAGTCCTAAAAGGGTCATTTATAACATCCCCTCCAAGGCTCAGTAAACATTATAGAAGAAGGACCAGGAAGGATGGAAGAGTTGTAGGATGGGAAAGTATGTTGTAAATAGATTCCTTCTGGATGTGGCATATTTGTTTCACTCATGAACTCACTGTAGCTGTGGTTATCCAAATAAGCTCTGTATGGTATCAGCCCCATCAATGTTTCACCATGAAAGCAGGAACAGTTCCATGAGGCCCTACCTTTTCTTTGAGGGACAACTGATAGTTAGTGGTGGCTTGGGGAAGGGCTTTTTCTTTCTTCAGTGGTGTAGCCACAGGTAAGTTGTTCATCCTATGGACAATAACCTCCCACTCACTCAGCCCAAACAACCCTAATTAAACTCAGTGGTCTCACAAACAAAAAGACATGAAAATAGAAGGGAGCTTTCTGGGAAGAAGGGTTTAAGTGGAACAAGGAAGAGGAGTGAGGGAAGGTAATGAATATGAAAATGACTAAAATTCGTCATATGCATATATGAAATGTCAAAGAATAAAATAAGTAAATTGATTCTTTAAAATAGGCAGGTGTTTGTAGAAGCTGCCTTTCCCAATATTTGCAAAGGAACTTATGGTAATAAAAATGATGGAGGGGAAATGCCCATCAGGCCCTTCACTTTTTTATTTCTGAACTCTGAGCCCCATCATAAAGCTTTTCAGTTCTATATTTTACCTAACCTTTAGTTATTCCTTAACACTCTATAGTCTAAATAATCACACAGAGACCTGTTAGATTTCATATAAGACTTAAAGCTAGCCGGGCATGGTGGCGCACGCCTTTAATCCCAGCATTCGGGAGGCAGAGGCAGGCGGATCTCTGTGAGTTCTAGGCCAACCTGGTCTACAAAGTGGGTCCAGGGCAGTCAAGGATAAACAGAGAAACCCTGTCTCAAAAAACCTAAAATAAAATAAAGACTTAAAGCACTGGGGCCTTGTGCATTGTCTCTCTACGCACTCGGACACCCTCCCTCAACACACAGAGAGAAATACTCCTCCACCAAGACTTCCATTCTCATGAACGGATTGCCAATTATGTTGTATCAGTTACTTCCTGCCAGGTTGCAGTGGAACGGATACTGATACAGTGAAAACCATGTCTGCTCAAGACCTTAGGATGGGATCCTGTCTGAAATAGTCTTTTTCAAGGCATGTATTCATGACCCTGAGTTATGGAGGTCTCTAAGTACAATGACACTTTTCTTTGTAAGAATAGGGAAATGAGACAACACAGGGCAGACACCATGTAAAGACAGAGGCGGAAACTAGAGTGTCATGTCTCTAAGCCAGATGACATCACAAGTGTTAACACAAACTAGGTACCAGAGGAAAGATATGATCATTTCTCCTTCACTGGCTCTCAAAGAAACCAATCTTCTACCTTGATTCTGGCTTATAGAGCAGTCAAAACTATATTTCTGTTCACTTAACTGAATTAATTCAGTGGGACCTGGAATAGGAGCCTGAGAAAAGGAGTTTTCTTTTCTCAGGTGCCAGTGTTCCATTTTAGGCATATCTTTTAGGAGTCCATAATTCAACTACTCATTCACCTAGCTTGAACTGCAGAGCACCTAAGGTGGATTGTCTCCCACCATGTGAGCATGCCTTGTAGTATCTAGGCTCAACCTTGGCTAGGCTGGATTCTTCATAGTGCCTTTCTAACTTTAAGCTCTGGGGGAACCATGTCGCTACCCCTTCACCCTGTCACGGACACCTCCCTTGCATTTCTTTGATTAAGGACTAAATTTAGGAGGTAGAAGATAGAGAGAATTCCACAACATGATATCAATGTAAATTAATTCTGACCCTGAAGAGTTAATGTGGCTTTATCCTTTTTACTTTTCTCACAAGGCAAAAAAATACCAGGAATGCTTTCTTAGATAAAATGGAAGGTGTAAGATTTATCCCTGCTTCTTGATGTGAGGAAAATATAGTGTTCTTGGTGGGAAAAGATAGAAATTCTCTTTTAAAACTGTTATCTGTTTCATTTTCAATATACCATCTTTTCATTTGATCTAAGTAAATATGACATTGTAAAACAATAACTTTACTGGGTCCCCTATACTGACCAGACATGAGTTCTTGAGGAAGAAAGAACTTTATCAGAAAAAAGAGATAGTTTGTAGCTTGGGGGGGGGGGGGGTTTACAGTGGTTGGCCAGAATGCCTAAGGCCCTGGGAGCCACTCTCAGAAGCACAAGGACAGGTCCTCAATAGTGTAGCCATCTTGAGCTCCTGGGAGCTTTCTGGCATATTCAGAAGAAACTAAGAAACAATGAATATCCCAACAGGATACAGCACAGGGCTGTTGGAGAGTCATAAACAAAGCATGCTTATCACAGGGAGATCTTAGATTTACATTATGACCTCTCACAATGAAGTCCTTAATTAAAGTGCTCTCCAAGTTGGAGGTTACTAAAAGGTCATGCTGAAAGCCCTGGGAGGAGGGGAGGAGAAGGAATACAAAGATCATTCTTTTCTCATTTATTTTTTACAACAGAGTATTTTAGGAAAGCAATGAGCTTTAGCTGAAACACAGGGGGGAAAACTAGTTAAATTCACTTTCTGACGTTTATTTGTGAAATTTCATCTGCTTTTCTTTCCATCTCCGGTGACAGGAGTTTCTTCAGGTAAACCACCCTGGAGTGCCAGAGGATAGCAGAGCTTATCGCCCTCCTTTGTTATGTAGCCGTGACCTACACAGCCTTGACCTACACAGCCTTGACCTACACAGCCTTG
>CAJQZJ010013043.1:1298082-1332111 GCA_907164525.1 Lophiomys imhausi
ACACACACACACACACACACACACACACACACACACACACACACACAGAAACTATGTTTTAAGTGATTTCTATTATAGTTCATCACTTAAATCATCGTATCTTATCAGGAATCTTCGCTGCTGATTTCTTACTGTGGCAGATTTGAAAAAGAAGCTTTTAGTGCTGTATATACAGATACAAAACAATAGGGGCAGTGCAGTGTAGATCAGCCTCTGGATGCACTGTGCTGTCTTTAGATCACACACCTCTAGGGATGAGAGCCAGTTAGTCAAATACAGTATTTACATAGATTAAACAGTAGAACACAGACAACAGCATAATGCTATGACTGCATTGCAGCTGTTTATTTTTAATTATGTGTGTATATGTGTCTATGTGTGGATATGTGCATGTGTGAAGTGGCTGCCCATGGTGTCTCCTGAAGAAGGTTTGTCAGATCTGCTGAGCTGGAATTACAGGCAGTTATGTGCTGTTTTATATGGGTCTAGGAACTGAATTCAAATTCTCTACAAGAGCAGCACACTCTAAATCACTGAGCTATCTCTCTAGACCACTGCAGAGTATTCTGTGTCATGTTTTGGATTTCTTGCCAGCGCTTGGAATATGGAGTGTGAAGTCTGTCTTTGCCCCTGGCAACCAATACCAGAAGGGCAACTTTGCAAGGTTAAAAAAAAAAATTCTGTTTCTTCTTGCATCTTGAACAATATCATTTTAAAAAAAGAGTAATCAGATTTACTTTAATCCTTGCATTTCAAAAGAAAACTAAAACTAAAAATAGAGTTCCATCTCATTTCTGTTATCACAGAGAATCAACATCTGGTTGATTGGCAATGAGTTCAGACCATAAATCATACAGATCTCTCTTCTTTTCTTTTTTCCCTATTTATTTATTTATTTATTTATTTGCTTGTTTATTTATTTATTTATTTATTTATTCGTTCACTCATTCATTCATTCATTCATTCACTTTACATCCCAAATGCAGCCCTCTCTAGCATCCTCCCAGCCCCCCAATCGTACACCCTTACCCCCATTCTCCCCTCCCCTTCTCCTTAGAGAATGGGGAAGTACCGGTAGCTACCAACCCACCCTGGCAAGTCACTGCAGGACTAGGTGCACCCTCTCCTACTGAAGCAAAACAAGGCAGCCCAGTTAGGGGAACAGGATACAAAAGCAGGCATCAGAGTCAGAGAGGGTCCATGCTCCAGTTGTTGGGGAACCCACATGAAGATCAAGTTGCACTTTCTTCTTTTCTTATTTATGGTGAACTTTCCAAATCTTCCCCCCACCCCTTTAAAGATATACTGAGGAGTACATATGTCATGCCTAAGTCATATCTTCAAGATACTATAGGTAATGATATTCCTGTGTTTATAGTCTATAGGCCAAATCCAGCCCAGTGCCTGTGTCTGTAAATTAAGTTTTATTGAAAAGCAGTCAGGTTCCTTAATTTATATACTGTGTATTGCTGCCTTTTAGCTATACCAGGCAAATTGACTAATTGTACTTCGATTAGGGAGCCCATAAAACCTAACTACATGGGCCTTCATCACTAAGTATGTCCACAAATAGCCAACTACATTATACATCTATGAAAATATCCTTTTGAATAACCATCTATTTACTCATTATTAACCAACTGGATAACCATTAATCTGTTCATTCATTCATCAATCAATCAACTTCTCTTCAACTAGCATATGGACAAAGTAAGGATAAGAGATTTGCGAGAAATGGATTAACAGAATGGCATGTAGTGATGTGCTAAGAAGAGAAAGCAGTAAAAAGGAAGACAGGACTGTGTCAGGCTGAGGGGCAGACGGGATCTCAGCTAGCACATAGTTTGGGCACTTAAGACTATGGAAACACTATAAGCTATTTAAATAATGATGTTGAAAAATCTCTGGGCTACAGTATGCTAACATGACTTTACAAAGACACAGTCTGACTTATTGTTGGTTCTTCAATGGAATCCAGTGTTGAGGTATTTTGAAAGGGCTGTAGCTGGTGGTGACGTCTGAAGGACTGATTACCTTCAAGGACTAGGTAGTAAAGCAACCAGACCTTTTTGCAAGCTATAGGAATTAGGTGACCTCAGAGGTTGGACAGAATATTTGAAGGAGGTATTTTACTTGGCATCTAACTAGACTCAGTGGCCCCAACAACCAACTGTCTTATTCCCTCAAACTTCACTGCTCTGTGTTGGGCCTTAGGACTGGAAAAGCCACCTTCATGTGTGAGCAGAAAAGAAATGCTCACCTAATAAATAATCAATTGAGTGGGTGAGTGTGCTTGTTCCTTTGCCTGTCTGATCAAAGGCAGTAGATGAAGTGAGTACTATTGACACACACTAAGTGACTATCTAGAAGTTAAGTTCAACTGAAGTTAAGTAAGCATAAATTACATTTAAAAATATGTTCTCTTTGTTTTTGTTGGCACACCAAATACTTACCTCTTTGGCAATGGTTGAAAATCAACATGAGAAAAAAAAATTTTAACAACCTAAACATCTAAGTAAGATTACACAGAACAATTCAATGCATACAATTCATTTTTCATTAAACAACAAACATTCACTGTGAGTGCTATGTACCTAGACACAGGCTATATGCTCCACAAATCATGCATCTGTGCATTAAAGAATGTTTAAAATATGTCCTTAATTAGGTGGTTTTAAAATTGACCTTTTATTTCTATATTCTTGCACTTAAATATTTAAATATTTTACCTCAACTTAAGCAAAGTAAATACAGTAGAAGAAAGGCCAACATGTTCATTTGTTAAAATACTTTTGTAAAAAAAAAATTGCATCATTTTGGAAGGAAGAGCACACAAAGATATTTTATATTCTGCAAAAATAAATTGACCTTTTATTCAATTATAAAAGATTGTTGTATGATTGGAGTCCCTCATGATGAATGCTACTGTGGGGACTCTCCTAGCTACCAAGGGCACACACAATTCATCCCCACATCAGGCAACATTCTCTTTGCTAAGCTGTATTTACATGTTTACATTTATATTTACAAATGGAAACAATACTGGATGGATTTTTTTAAGAGGATGATCAATGGCTTTTTGGGTTATTTGGAGTGGTTTCACTACAGTGTCTGTATCTACATAGTTCTAAATACTTTTAAAAACTTTAATGAAAAGAAAATCCACAAGTAAACTATCCTCTTGCCTCTTTACATATGGCCAAGAAATGCAGTGGGGCATGCTGACCACATTCTCTTTCTCTCTTCTCCAATATTTAAGTCTCTCATCTCTTGCTTACTTGTGAACTCATAGTATTTTCTTACCAAAATTAATTTCAAATAAAAATGTCAGGATAATAACTACTTTCAGCATAAACACCACAGATAGCATATAATTAAGATGTGAAAAAAACCCTCAAAGTATTCTTGAATACACATTGCTTTAATTTTTCTTTTGATGGACTTTCAGATTACCTTAAAATGATCTATTAAAAATCCTCTTCTTGTAAAGATCTATTAAAACTGCAGACACTTGGGGATGCTGGAGAGGGGTAAATGGGTCATGTTGTGAAATTGATTATGTGAGTTCTCTCTGCACTCAGTGCCTATGTCAGTAACATGGAAAAACAGTCTCCAGACTGTATTCTGCAGCTACACTTTTTTTCTGCAGAAAAAAAAACAAAACAGAGCTTTTTGTACACTGGGAAACAAAAGGGTGGGGTGGGATGCGGGCAGTTAAATTCTATCTTCAGCATAGACATCAGATTGAGCTTTTCAAAAGACAAAAATAGCCCAGAAAAAAATGTTTTATAATAACATATATATATATATATATATGTTCCTAAATCTGGAATTTTGTCCATCTTACTTTAAACAAGCCAAGAGTTGCAAGCTTCAATCTGTTTGGATAGAAAAGAATTTATGTAAATGTTTTGTTCAAGCCCAAAGGGAAAGGGAGTATAAAATATACAGTGTATAAAAGATGCATGCCCAACACCAAAACAGCTTGCTATACAAGGGACCCAAAAAAAAAAGAAAGAAAGAAAAACACCCATCTGCTCTTCTGCTAGACACGCCTAGCAGTCCTGAAACTTGAATATCTTGCCATTTGCAACATGGTTTCAATGGCCCCAACAGTAAGAGATTAACCAAAATTTCATAACTGTTCTGCTCTGCTCTCCTCTTGGCTCTTGGGGATGAAGGGCAAAGGGGAGAGAAGGAGAGGGTCAAAGAACAAGTAGAAACAAACAAACAAAAATCTCTGTTTTTGCACTCTTTCTCTCCACTTGAGAAAGAAAAAAAAAAAAACTTAGGCAGATCAATCTGTACAATGCTAAACCAAATCTCTTTAATTCCAGTCAGCTTTTATTATTCAGTTGCTGAGTCTCTGTGTGGAAAAATTCATGCTAATTCCCCTTAGCAACAGTCTCCGCCTATCAGGAGACTTTATGTACCATGCAGCTGCCTGCCAGAATAACTCTAAGTAGGTCAGGCCTGTATTTCTAAAAATGCTACGGTCTAGTAACCCCACTGTCCCGTCTGTCTGCCCTGCCCCATAATAACCTCAATTGCTTGGTGACACAATGACATACTATCCTGTTAGAGTGCAATCACATCATGCTACATTATTCTGCACGAGCATGGCTGGGTGAAGGACCCTCGGAGGGGCAGCATTAATCAGACAGCCATTCATGTCCACCAGCATTTCACTCTAGAAATGGGGACTGCATTAATGACCAGCTGTTTGAACTAACACAAACAAAATAATGTCTTCCACCCTGTTGGGTGCACAGAATACAGCATTCTGATCTGGCAGGTTCCAGTCCTTGACTAAACTGAAGATGTAAATTAACTGGGCTCAGACAACATAGGCTTTGGCAGCCTTAAAGTGAGTATATTTAAATTATATTACATGTGACTCAAAAAGCTATTGATTTAACATACATGGGTCTCCTTGCCTACAATTTTCCCTAATCCACATTTTAAAAAGGAAAGTGTGTACATCGGTAACATAATACATATGTGCATATTGCCCAGGGACCCAACTGCAGAGGCTGAACTAAAATTGACTTCACTTCAGGCAGAGAAACAAAGCCGGTCAGAAGTAATTGTGCAGCATGAACACAAATACAAATACTAAATGCACGCTGAGAAGGAGCACTGAAAACAAATGAGTAAACACCCTGAGCCTGCTGGCCAATCATCTCCTCCCACCAGCTCTCCATGGAGGCTGTAGAGAGTGCCAGCACCTCCAGACACCAGACACAAGACAGAGAAGGGAAGGTGTCCTTCAACTTTCAATGACAGGGGTATGATGCCTCCCCACAGCATCACTAGCAGGATGCTGTCTAGCTTCAAGAAAATAAAAGCTTCTACAAGGTATAAATTAAGAATACCAAAACAGCCGGGCGTGGTGGCGCACGCCTTTAATCCCAGCACTTGGGAGGCAGAGGCAGGCGGATCTCTGTGAGTTCGAGGCCAGCCTGGTCTACAAAGCAAGTCCAGGACAGCCAGGGCTGTTACACAGAGAAACCCTGTCTCGAAAAACCAAAAAAAAAAAAAAAAAAAAGAATGCCAAAACAACTCAGAAGCCACAGTCAATTTTTAATTCTATGGCAGATTTTAGAATCTAATAGGACATATGTATTTGAGTGCAGTTTCAACTTTCTTCCATTGACATCCACACATATAAACAAAAGTGATGAGTCTTTCCTGAGATAGAAGTCCACCAGTGAAGGATTGGGCTGTGTGGGGTTGTATCTTACAGTGACAGAGCATGAATATTCATTCAGTCTGCATGCTTACAGGGTTCACTGTTTCATGTAATAAACACATTCCCCCTGACATACTGATCACTCTGCCAGAAGTTAGACAGAACCCAGCCAGTGAGATGTGCGCCCCATCCATACTTGATTTTCAAACAGAAATGCATCTGCCCTTGTTTGAACTGTGCTCGGTCACTTAGTTATGACTGTCTTCCGCACTCAGTGGCACACATCACACAGTTATTCTTGGGGAGATACGGTCTCTGACGCAACCATGAACCGCTAATTACAAGCTGCTGACATTCTGCTCGTCTCTGCAGCTTTGAAGCTCTGCTTTGTCTTACTGCTCCTTCACCATAACTCCCATCCTGTAGCCTCTTTTCTCTCTTTCACTTCACAGTCTTTTTGCATTCCCTCTAGCACAACTTGGAGAAAAGAGAAGGAATGATCAGATTTTCTAGGTTTCTTTCCTGTCTCCCACTGCACCCTGACTCCATACCCCCCCGCCCCCTGACATAGATCTATATTTTGGAAGTACAGTAACAAGATCCTGTCTCGGCCAGCCCCACCCTCAGGAATGCACCAACAGCTGGCCAAACATAATCCAGCACACAGAGCCGCTTTGTAGAATTCCTAACAAACAGTGGGTGTACAGGCCAGACAGGCGTCCCAGAGGAGCCCCCATGACAACTGGGAAAGCTGCTTGCTCCCAACTCAAACTCAGTCCACCCAGCGCATTTTTATCACTCTACAAGCTTCTAGTACCCGCCCAGCTCTGACAGGGGCTATGGAGAGGCCACCTGACTCCTCCAGCAGCAAGCAGGCTGCAAGCTTTCTTCACACTGACATCAGCCACCCTCTGCCTCATGTCACACACCCCTGGAAACTCGACAGCTACAACCCGGAGTCCCATGATCAGCAGCAGCACCTGTACTTCACCATCTAGCTGTAAGCCTGGAGGACCCTCCCTCTTCCTCAAAGAATTTCCTTTATTAAGCATAGCTTATCCTAACATTCGAAAGAACATAAATCTAACACTGTATTCATCTCCACTGAACGCTTAGCTTCTGAAGCCTGTGGTATCCAGCTGGCCTCAGAGTCATCTGGGATACATTTATTTTGATTAAATCGATCACATTTCTATTTTTAAGGGACAGCATTTTTCTGCCATACTGAATACAGCTGTGTTTACAGGGCTCTGTAGAAGAAGAAAACAAAACTGCACAGTGAGTCTTAGCACAATGCTCAGCACTCAGAACTTCAAGGAGTTAAAACTGAAGGGGCTTGCTACGCCATTAAAAAGAAAAGTCTACATGCAGCTGCTCTGGCCAAGCTTTCTGGCTAGCCAGGAAATGGGTGTTGAGCAGGAGCAGAAAATACTGGCTGTAATCAAGCCCAACCCAGAAAAGTGGCTCTCTCGGGCTCTGGTTCTGTCGTGTGTGTGTGTGTGTGTGTGTGTGTGTGTGTGTGTGTGTGTGTGACATACTCTCTTCTATGTCTCTAAAAGCATGCACATGCACTTAAATCCATGCTGCAAGGCTGCTATTTTCTCTGGGGACACTGTATAGTCACCCAGCCCATCAGTTTCTTCCTTGACAGTACCAGGGACATCCACACTGCAATTTACAGTTCCTCCATGCATGTGCTGGCATATGCATTATGCCATCATCCCTTAGGCTAAGACTGCAGAGCCAGCAGCAGACAACCCCACGACATTCAGGATCTCTTCTTTTCCCTTTGCCTTTCACCAGCTTTGCCCTGCCAGGCAGAAACAGCAGGTACCTGGTTCATCCATCTTCAGTTCCACTCTCTGGGAAAATGCCACCACATCCAGGCCGGGGTTGTCCCCTCAAACTAATCCCAGGGAGCAGCAGGAGCTGGGAGCATGAATCAGGGGCTGCGGCTGCCCTCGCCCTGCATGCATTGCATCATAGGTGGGCACTGATATATAGTATTCCTAAATTCCCCTTCCCAGTCCTTTGCATGCCCGAGCGTCCCAACCCGGACTTCGGCAACTTCACCCTGTCTTCCAAGACCCCATTCAGCTTTGAGGAGACCCCGGCCGGAGCTTGTAGTAGGTCCTTCTTCCACAGGGCACAGACACGCGATTCCGGCGGTCTAGTACGATGGGCCACCTCAGGTGGCAGTCAGCAGGAACCATGCAGGTGAGCCAGGTGAAGCTTGGTGTGCCCACAGTGATGCATCCCTGGAGCTATGAAGAAGACAGTCTGGCTTCAGAATTTCAAAAAACAAGAAAGAAAGAAAAAAAAAAGAAAAAGAAAGAAAACAGCACAGCTCGGCGCCTGTGAGGGCAGGAAAAAAAATACAGACACAACCAGAAAAAGCAATAGCTGAAATCAAATTTCAAAACAAAAATAGGAATACAGAGATCAGCATACTTGATGCGACTTTTATTTCTGACGTTTTCTTGGTTTATTGGCCTCCCCACCCCCTCCAAAAAACTCCCCAGTCCCTGAACGGCCGTCTGTCCACGAGTGCAGAGTCTCAAATGCGGTTGCTTCAGAGTGCCGCAGACCTACATCACATGAGGAAGCACATGACGAGCCGGAGTCGGCTGCTGCTGTGGTCAACTGTTCCGCCGAGGCAGAAGGGGGGTAGGAGGCAGTGCCCCTCTCATGCTGCCAGGAAGAAATTTCCTTAAAAGAACAATGGGAGGGCGGCATCGCAGAAGAAATGCTTGAGCAACTTGAGCAACGTGGACTTTTCCATATGCACATTGATGGAGAGGGACCGTGGGTACTTGAAGACAAGCAGAGGATGCTGTACCGCAGACACAAGCTGGATGGCAGCAATATTATTTCCTGCGTGTACTCGTCAAAGCTGATTCCCGTTGAAGTGGATTCCTGAAAAGCACATACCATGTCTTCCGAGCATGATCAGGCTTGGAAAACCAATTCTATTATCTCTCCTTGCAATCTGTATCTGAACCTGCATTGTGAATAATTTATTTTTAGACTAATAAGAGGCTTGCCAAGACTGCACCCTTTCTACAGCAAGTGGCTCATGCAGTATTCACAGAAGAGGGAAAACCTTGTCCCTTTGTAGGGAGAAGAGAGGAGACAGTTTTAGTTGTTTAAGAAAATAATAAGTCAGCGGCAATTTTTATTTAAAGGCATAGCACACATACAGCAGTAATATCCCCTCAAAAGTCATTGTTCAAAGCAAGGGAGGTGTTTGTGTTTCTCTGAATTGACAGGTCTCTAGTTTGTACATGGGCATCTCACGCTGGCATCCTATGCTGGCAACAATGGGAGTGATGTTTTTCCAACACTGGCCCAAACCTTTCAGCCACTTAGATAGTTTTGCTTTGCAGCAAAGTGACTACCAACAATTGCCTCCCAGAGTACCCCTCTGCAGAGGTGCTGAATGGCTACCACGATTTCACACAGAAGGACATGTAGGAGAGATGACCTTGGGGTCTGACGCTTCTGTCACTCATCCCAAATATTGGACACTAGCAAAATGTAAAAAGTATGCTATTTCAGGGTATGCTCAGGGCGTTTCATCACAGTGATAGAAATCCTAATCAACAGGAAAGTGATCAAAAGAAGTAATGGCACTACAAAGAATAACATGAATTTCATATTTCATTGATATGTGAGTGATTGGGTGGGTTGGTTTCCATCATGACATTAGAACCATAGAAACAAACTCCATGTCATCTTTCTCACTCTATCTCCGGCCCAGTTTCTCAGCGTTACCTGCTTGACCTGTAACTGTACGCCCCAGCTGCTTCTTTCTAGCTAGGTTGATCTTGATGGGTCCTGCTTTGGCTACAGGCCTACCCTCCTTGTTTCCTTCCTCAGTGGAAGGCTGCGTTTATGAAAGGTATAGGCGTGCTAAAAGGCTCAACACTCACACATGCACATACAGAGCAAAGGGGGGAACCACGGAAGTTTATCAGCCTCTTCACACACTTTTAGCTCACTAGAATACTAAATTAACATAGGTACCTTTCTTGGACAGCTAATGAAGGTTAATATGACATACTGCCTCTGGCTCTGGAAGTGAAAATGGATGTTATTGCCTCATATTATAGCTGGGGGAGGAGGGGTGTTAATAATCGTTCTCATCAGCAGTAAAGCATGGAGCTTAAAAGCACAGTAGATCACCTCTAAACAGTCTTCAAGAGCAATTTGGGATAACTAGGACACTGGAGAAGCAGATTACATTGCAGGTTGAAATATTGTTTAAAAATACAGTGAAAGCCAAATTTATGCTCATCTATTTTTGTTTCCATCAGTTCGGGTAAGTTCTAAAAATCTAAATATACTAACAAAAACATCTAATCTTGAAAAAAAAAAAAAGACTTTGACTTTGAGTAACCAGCTCAAGGTTTCTGTTTAATTCACACACACACACACACACACACACACACACACACAAAGTTCATCTCGGATGCTGTATTATATTTAAAAGAGGGGGGAAATGAAGAGGGTTGTCTAGGTCCTAAAAGTTCTCTGAGCTAGGAAAATGGTTCCTTCTCTTTGACAAGGAGGAGTGCTTGCATTTAGTGGTAATGAAATTAGCAGAAGATGATGATAATAATACAATAATAAACAACTCAAAATTTAACTATGAGACTCTAGCTGTCTATTCTTCAACCACATCAGAGACCTGAGAGGGATAAATATATCTGATTATATAGGAAGTGCAGGGCCTGCAGCTTCCAAAACTAAAAAATGACATACCAGTGGCTGCCTGGACAGTTCCCATTTTCTCTCCATACATTACAGCATCGATCTTCACCCATTGAGGTGGTTGAAGAATAGATAGCTATCAATATACCAAGCTATCTATTCTTCAACCACCTCAATAGGTGAAGATCGATGCTGTAATGTATGGAGAGAAAATGGGAACTGTCCAGGCAGTTATTGGTATGTTCTTTCTTAGTTTTGGAAGCTGCAGGCTCTGCACTTCCTATATAAGCAAATATATTTATCCCTCTCAGGTCTCTGAGGTGGTTGAAGAATAGACAGATAGAATCTTATAGTTAAATCTTGAACTGTTTAGGAATCAAGAGGGTGTTATAGATCTAAGAAGATACTCTTAAAAGTGTGTTGCAAGATAGTATGAATGTTGAGTCACATATAGACCTTTAAACTCATGAAGTTGGGTAGATAGTAGAATGTTAAAGTCAGGGGCCAAATAGGTATAAACTGAACATTGGGAATGTATACTGGGCCAATTTACTCTCATAAATGTGGCATATTTATATCTATGGTTTTGTATAATACTTACTGTTATAAGAGAAGGAACCAGCTGTTGGACTGAAAGGGGAAACCTCTGGAGGGAAGAGGGTGGAAGGGCGGGTTAGGAAGGGGGAATAGGGAGGGGTTTGTTACTGAGATGTAACTTGAAGAAAAAAAAATAAAGTATATAAAAAAAAAAAGAATAGATAGCTAGAGTCTCATAGTTAAATTTTGAGTTGTTTAGGAATCAAGAGGGTGTTCTGGATCTAAGAAGATATTTTTAAAATTATGAGGCAAGTTAGTATGAAAGCTGAGTTAGATATAGAACTTTAAACTCATGGAGATTGTTAGATAGTAGAATGTTAAAGTCAGGTGCCAAATACATATGGACTGGACATTGGGAATGTATGCTAAGCCATATAACTCTTATAATTGTGGCCTATTTATTTCTGTTGTTTTGTATTGTATTTATAGTTATAAGAAAAAGAACCATTTTTTGGACTGAAATGGAGAGCTGTTGGGGGGAAAAAGAAATAACTTAAACTAAAAAAAAAAAAAAAAAAAAAAAAAGAAGGGAAGAGGATGGGGGGTTGAGGGGGAGGAGGGTGGAAGGGTGGGACTGGAGGGGGGAGTAGGGAGGGGATTGTGATTGAGATGTAACTTGAAGAAATAAAAAATAAATTATTAAAAAAATAATAATAATAACAATAATAATAAATTTTTAAAAAAGATATATCCTTCTGAAAGGAGGCTAACCCACCTCAGCTACTGTGAAGTCCTACCATAAAAGACACAGCCTGGATGATATGAATATTCAATAGAACGCTGTGCCATGCCATTGCAATCCTGAGAATACGAATGTAGAGCAAGGATGGGTGGATGACTTAAAATGGTATGCTTTGTTTTCCAGTCTCCTCAACGTGGTTGCTGAGTTAAGATTACTGCTTCCCAAAATTGACTGACAAAGTGACAAAGTTCTGGCAGAGGGCAGACTTCCCCTCTTTTGGGTCCCCATACTGCTACCTCATTCCATTTTGCAGAGGCCAAATGCCAATTGCAAGGTAGATGGACTGTGTTTGTTCACCTGTGAGTGGTTTGACCTTAGACTTCACAGAGCACCGTCAGGAAGTCGGTTTTTCCATGCTCTTTACAGTAAACAAAGACAGTGTGGCGGGGCTCCAAATGTCACAGAAGGTCACCGACCAAACTACCTCCCAGACAAAGACTGCTTCCAGAAATTGAAACACAAAATAGATGTAAGCACCATCAACATTCCAAACTGTGCTCCTGTTCATTCTCAGTGTTTGCCTCAAACAATGTCACACATATCCAGTGTAGATGCATAATACAAAGAGAATCATAAAACCCCAGGTGCTGGAAAGCACCTTAAAGGTCAACTGGTGCACCCGCAAACCTAAATTGTGAATACTGCCCTTTAAATATCTCCTGCTTGTAATCACACAGGCTAGGAGGGAACCTTTCCAGTGACTCAAAAACACAGTGCCCTCCAGTGACTCAAAAACACAGTGCCCTGACAGAGATGAGCACTTCTGTCTTTTGCATGAGGGAATAGGCTATTTAAAAGCCTTGAGCCAGACTGCCCAGTTCTATGGTAAAGGAAGCTATTCACTGCCTGTGTATGGACTCTAAATTAAGATTCTAGAAGGCTCCCCTACATTGTAGCCATCCGTTACTATAGGGCATCTGCTTCTACCCACCAAGGCATCCCTTCTCCACCTACAAGTCTTTCTCCTATGCCTTCATGTCTCCTTAACCATCCATTTTCAGATGAAGAACATATTCTGAATATTAGTAGTTGTGATTATTAATCTTGACCGTTACTTGATTACATGGAGAAGCTCCTAGAAGATTAGTAAAGGTCAGCTCTGGGTTTGTCAGTGAGGACTTTTCAAGAGAAGAACAACTGAGAGGGAAAGATCAGCCCTTAGAACAGGTAGCATTGGCCCAAAGGCTGGGGACCAGATGGGATGGGGAGGGAGGATGCTCCATCTCTGCCCTGTGGCAGCTGTGAGTGTGGGTTCCTCTGCTCTGCCACACCCTGTCTGTCTGGATGGACTAAAGCTTCTGAAGCCATAAACTAAATTATCCCTGCCTCACGTTCCTTTCTTGGACATTTTGTTCCACCCACACAAAGTCTAATTAGCATCATCGTGCTTTAAGTGATATGTCACACAAAACACTATGTGGTCCACTGGTACAGCCACTCAGTGTAATGGTCCCTCCCACCACTTCTCTCATTCCAACAAAACATATTTCAACTATTGAAGCCTCATCCCCATTTTCTTCTTAGTAGACATATCAGATTAGTGGCCCTTACTGCACCTGCCCTTCGACCTAAGTCACACACCTGCCATCTTTAGACAATGTGTATTTACTTTTTTTTTTTATTACTACCTATAATTAGACTCTACCGTATTTAAAAAAAAATGTTCAAAGGGAGAAAATAGTGAGCTGTCTTGAAAGGAGTACAAATGAATCTGTAAATGCATATATCTTCCACGGGAAGATACATTGTCCTTGAAGGCATGTATCTTTCGCAAGGCACTGAGTCACACCTTCTGTTGACTCCTGTATCACAGTCTTACTGCATAGGATACACAAAATAGCCCCACCTGGTGGGGTGAGTGCTAGACACAAAACCAAAGCTGTGGGTTCCAAAATCCACTTACAGCAGACTCTTTGTTTCCCTGCTGTAATGTCATGGGCAGGTTGATTATCCCTCCTGAAGTCCTTTCCTTCTCGGCTTCAAAATGAGAGCCTTAACAATAGGTACCCCATGCCTCACAGCACTTCAACTGTTTGTTTCTGGAGAGTTTTAATGACACTTTAAATATTTTTTAATATAACATAATAAAATCGTAATCCATTGGCTCATTTTCCTGCAAATTTCACATTAACTAGTGTCTCCAAACCAGTAAGTAAATGTTACGCTTATCAAATCAAAAGTGAGTTGCTTTGCTTTTTTTATATGTCAATTAGGTAAATTAAATAAATCTGACTAGGGCTCCCATAATCCTTATTCTCTGGTAAAATAACATTTTGAATAGGTGAACCAATTACGACGCTTCTTGGGAAGGAATAAATGTCATAATGTGATATCATCGCCAGATTCTTGTAATCCAAATGTCTTCTAAAAATGTCTTTAATTAATTCTACAGAGAGAACCTTTAGGTTGAAAAGATATTCTCTCTCTCTCTCTCTCTCTCTCTCTCTCTCTCTCTCTCTCTCCCTCTCCCTCTCACTACAGCCATGTCAACAGAACTGCCTTGTGTCTATCAGTAGCTCAGGACAGTAATAGTCTTCATTTTCTGATCTGGGAGGGGCTGTGATGGCATATGGTCACATCAGCAGAATGCCAGCTCATTGGAAGAATATGCATTACAGGAAATTAATTGCACGATGAGCTTCCAAGACACATCCAGCCCTCCTAACATTAACCTGACAGTATAATGGTTGATCTTTTCACTAAGTATGTTATTAGATGATGTCATTTTTCTTAGATCAAAAGAACTAAAAATAAAAATTGGAAAGGTGGGTTTAATGCTCAAAATCTGGGCTCAGTTTTGGTCCATGCTTTCTTTGTGATAATCTTATCAGTGTTCTGGCTTGAGCATTAATTCTCCTCTGAAAAACATAGTCTTGGAGTATCGAGGTTTTAGTAGCCTCAGTTTATGTATTAAGAAGAGGCATACTTTACTGGCTTTTCAATACTGTTCAACAATTAAGCTACTTGGATTAACCAATGTTCTATTGTTGTAACAAGGTATTTGATACTGATTACTTCATAAAGAGGTCCATTGAGTCACAAATCGATAGAAGTTCAAAACAGGGTTGTGCTTCCACTGGCTGTATGACATACTGGTAGGAAAGCAGAAAGGGAATATTCCATACAGAGACAAGGTCCTCATTCATAATAGTCCACTCTTATGAGAACTAACTCTCTCTT
Source organism: Lophiomys imhausi (assembly GCA_907164525.1). NCBI lineage: Eukaryota > Metazoa > Chordata > Mammalia > Rodentia > Muridae > Lophiomys > Lophiomys imhausi. The sequence goes on from CAJQZJ010013043.1 coordinate 1,313,007, forward strand.
TGAGGCCAGCATTAGTTTCTTCCAAAGGCACTGTGTGCTCCCCTCCTCATGTCCTAATTACTTTCAATGGTTCTACTATCTCTGAATATTGCCTTAGAGGACCAAGCCTCCAACAACAACGCCATATCCAAGTCATGTATGAGCCAAGATATTTATGACCCTGAAGATTCACAGTAATACTGTCCCCAAGTTCTTTTCATATTTAGACGCCTCGCTACAGGGAAGTGCAGACAGGACAACACTGTCTCAGTCTCGGGCCCCTCTCTGGGAGTCAAGCAAAGGATTCTCGCTGTTAGACCCCTGGGACAGTGCAGCAATAGTCATATAGAAAGTACTCCAGTGGGTGAATGTAAATAAGCAGCCACAGCTCCACAGTGCATATATGATCCAGCCATGGGCAGAGATGCACAGGCAGACTGATGCTTTTTGATATTTTCAATTATACTGAGGTGACGAGTTATTACAGACACAATTTCCTACTTGTATTTGATATTAACAAAAGTTATAAACACTTGTTTATTGAAATCAATGTTAGAAAAATTTTAAAATGCAATGATCACCAGTGACAATATCTCCATTCAAGTAGTAATGCAGCAGTCCTTTAGAAGGAACCATAAGATCACTATAGTGAACACGCACATGACTATACAGTTGGCTGCTAAAGCAGCAAAGTTTCCTTGGGTCAGAAGTATGTAGGGTCACGGGCATGTAGATAGAGTTCGTGAGCTGTCAACCTACATTCTAGAAATCAGATTCTGGTCCTCTAGGAGCTTAGTATGTATGTACTTTTAACCACTGAGTCCTCTCTCCAGCCCTAACACTGGCTCTTGATGCATTCTCTCCAATACACACACTCAAACACAATTTTTATGTAGATAACTATATGATAAGTCCATTTTAATTAATGCTATGAAGTTATATATTTATATATGTATATATAATTATGTAAATGAACAGGAGAGATTATCAACATAACCTTCTGTAATAATGAGTTTACTCTATTTTATTTTATTTTACTTTATTTTTGCTGCACCAGGAATTGAAAATACTGTCTCCTACAGACTAGTAAAGCACTCTATCCTTGAGATAAACTAAGAACTCTTTTACTTTTTATTTTGAGATAAAGTCTCACTGAATTATTCAGGCTGGCCTTGAGCTTACTTTGTAGCCCCAGCAGACATTGATCTTGAAGTCGTCTTGCCTTAGCCTAACAGATAACCACTGGGAGAAGCCTATGCCAACCAGGCCCAGCTCACTCTAATATCAGATACTCTATATTCAGAAGCAAAGACTTGTTGTTGCTGAAGATACTCAGCAGAATATCTTGTTGCAGAACCCAAGGAACTCTTTTAAGTATTCAAATATCTTGATTTATCAACATATCCACAGCCCCATTACTAAGCATGCCTACTTTGAGAGGAGAAATGTTTACTTCTATGAAACGGCTAAATATCCCAAAGGATCTGGCTCCTCCAAAGTGACTGAGCTTGTAACAAGGCATGCAAACCAGGTCAGATGACTTGGAAGAGTAAATGCTGAGAAAATTCAGGGGAAGAATCATCCCAGTAACGCAGAATGTTGTTATATCCTTCATTATTGCTCTAGCCATTTCTTAAAGAGTTTCTAAAAGAGTTAGGCACTTTTTTCTCCCCCTTTTACAGATGAGGAAAGGACAACAGACAAATCAAGTCACTTACCAAGGCCACACAGCCAATTGTTGGCAGAGCCAGGCTGTGAACCCCATCAGAGGGGCTCTGGAATTCTTTGCCCTCTAGTCCGCCAATCTATTTTGTATCTTTCACTTCTTTCCTTCCATTCCCCCCCTCCCACCCCGTCACAATGTCCCTTAACCAAATCAAACCAGATTCCTCTGGTGGATCTGCTTGCCCAGTCTCTCTCCAGGGCATTGGAGAAACAATCGGCAGGGCTGGGGGAGAGCTCAGTCAGTAAAACGCTTACTGTGAAAGTGTGAGTGAGCCCCAGAACCCACATCAACAGAGATTTCTCAGTGGTCAAGGTCCCTGGGTGCTCTTGCAGAGGATCCGAGGTTCCTTCATAGCACCCACACGGGGTGGCTCACAACAATCTACAACTCCACTTCCAGAAAATCCAACTCTCTCTTCTAGCTGTTGTGAGCACTGGTATGCAAGTGGCGCACATTCATTCACTTAGACACACACACAAGATAAAATAAAATAACTTTTTTTTTTTCTAAGACAAGGGATTCTCTGTGTGTTCCTGGCTGTCCTGGTACTCGTTTTGTAGCCCCAGATGGCCTTGAACTCAGAAATCTGTCTGCCTTTGCCTCCCAAGTCCTGTGATTACAGGCGTGCACCACAACACCACACCTGAAATAAATTTCGCAAAAGAAAAGAAAGGCAGATATAGTGGTTCGTTCTCGTAATCTCAGCACTAGGAAGGTAGAGGTAAGAAGACTCCTGAGGCTTGCTGGCCAGCCAGCCTAGCCTAATTGACAGGTTTCACACCAATGTCTCAAAACACAAGGTAAATAGCTCTTGAGAAACAACACCAAACACAGAGGTCAACACCTCTGTCCTCCATACACAACCATTTGCCTGAACACACACACACACACACACACACACACACCATGCACATACACAGAGAGAGAGAGAGAAAAACAAGCCACAAAATGCAAGGAAGAAGAAAATATAATATTTCTAATAACAAATTTATACTAGAAATCACTGTTTAAATGACACTGTTTAAGTGTTTAGAGTTTTAAAGAAAAGCAACATTGGAACACAAACGTTGAAAACTACACTTATATTGCTGAGACATGACTAGAAAGGCAAGTCAAGATGTGAGCCTAAGTTGGGACTGTGGGAGCAGCAGGGAGCCTGGCTGCAGGTCTACATAGCTTGGGAAGATTACAGGTAATGAAAATAAGCCACCACATTGACAAGATGTCAGGGCATATACACCTAGTCTCCAGGACAAAGAATTGTGCTTTCTAGGAGAGCTTTTGGAAGTGCTTCTATTTTTTAAAGATAAGGATGGTGAGACCAACAGAATCCAGAGGTTAATAACTGATGAGGCAAGATCTGTGCTTCTCATTGCAGTCTGAAGTTTGTGCTCTTTTGAGAGTCTGCGCATAGCATAAAATATCAAGTCCAAAGCATCATCTCAGTCAAGAATGAGGTCTGAGCAGACAAGTGAGTCAAACTCTAGGTATCGGGGTCATGAGAAGTATCATCACTGAGTACCACTGGGAGTAGAGGTCACAGAGATGCGCTGCTTGCTTGTGGGTCTGAGCATCAGATCTGTGCAGCCTGGAAGGGAAACAAGCTCTGAGTTGAGTTGCTTGGATGGGCTGCAAAGCCTCTGGGGTGTAAATACATGCATAATTGCAGAGCAGGAGCCTCAGCAAGACAGAAAACAAGAGAATGTTGAGGATTTATAAAAGGCAAGAGCAGAAAGTAAATGGGGAACCAAAGAAATTGGGGCAAACCACAGGAAAGAGTGCCATCAGCAATGGACTTTGTGAGTTGAGCTTCAGGAAGCAAGATGGTAAAGCCTGGGTGATAAGGGGTCTATGAGAGGGAAGAACCACCTGCTTTATGTAAAGCCCCAAATAACCAGATCACAGTGGACAGCCACTGGAATAATGTCTTCATAACATAGAGCATTATTGGGAATAACTCAATTCACAAGGAGCTTAGGGCAGCCAATGGTTGATAGCCTGTCAGGGAAAACAGAATGGTAATTACAGAAAAGAATCATATCTTCAGAAAAACAAAACTTAATCAAACTTTGTTTGTAAAGTGTATCTTACAGACACACAGTCTGGACGCCTGTTCTCAAAAACTCCTGTTTCTATTCTATGACAATTTGTTTAGCTAATTTAATGATTTTCCCCCTGTTACTTAAAAACTGGATATACTATGACTCACAGCAACTGACTTTCTAAAGAATCTTAAGAAACTCATGACCACAGAAGATAAAATTATATAAGACTCCACACACTTCCAATTATTTTTTTCAAATTACAGTAATGGTTTCTGTGGCCATAGAAAAACCAACCTATGATGGATACTCTAACAAGCCTGAGTTGTTCCAATCAGCTGGGACCATACTTAATCAAACATAAAGGAGAAAAACAAATGATCAAATTTCAGTAATTATCAGAGATTAAACTGAAACTTCTTACTACGCAATAAAAGCCTTTAATTGAAAATTTCAAACAGTTTCTGCTGTGGTAGCGTCCACCACACTCACAGTCAAGTTGCTCTGCATGACAACCCTTTTCTACACTGTGTTCTTTGGAAGAAAGTCACAACACTTGGCGCAAGGAGTCAAAGAGCCATGGTCTTATTTTCTTTGGGCAAAATACCACATCTAAAACAGACAAACTCGCTTTTCCCTCTCACTCATGTGATTGTGATCACTTTATGTCACTGTAGACCTACATTTATCTTATACTCTGGGTTGTATTTCAATATTACCACAACAAGGTGAATTTTATTTACAATATATTGAATTTCATTGGGGATGCTTTTTAACTCTTGGCCAACAAGAGAGATTGCAGAGCAAACTATGTGGGGATCATGAGAATCTTGAAGGTAAGGAACTCAAGATCTGCCAAAGGATGTCTAGAGACATGGTCAGGAAACTTTCTATATTCCTAATGCACTATGGATTCAAAGTTGAGTATAATTTTATTATTAAAATCCTTGTGATAGGTGCTAACTGGATCAGCACTTCACTGTTTTAGAAATAACTTGTGACTTCCGCTTTGAGACAATATCTCACTGTATAGCCCAGGCTGGCCTAGGAATTGAATAATTTTTACCTCTGCCTCCCAAGGCTGCAATTGCAGGAGTGCTCCATCACCATAAGCTCTACAAGTAACTTTTTCTTTTTCTTTTTTTTTTTTTTTTTTTGGTTTTTTGAGACAGGGTTTCTCTGTGTAATCCTGGCTGTCCTGGACTCAAACTTGTAGACCAGGCTGGCCTCGAACTCACAGAGATCCGCCTGCCTCTGCCTCCCAAGTGCTGGGATTAAAGGCGTGCACCACCACGTCCGGCTCTACAAGTAACTTTTGATGATGCAACTAGGTTACCACAGAATGTGGTACATGGAATACATACATTTCAATTAATTGTAAAAAGCATTCTCCATTTCTAAATGACTTAAAACAGAACCCCAGTGTGCTGGTACATGCCTGAAATATTAGCACATGGGAAGTGGAAACAAGGAGGATCCACGGTTTAAGGCCAGTCTCTGATACACAGTAAATCAGAGGGACAGCCTGGTGGACTACATGAGATCCTATGTGCAGTACCAAAAATAAATAAATGTAATAATAAACAGAAATAGAGAAAGAGTCACACATGGAGGTATAGAAGTGCAATGGGTAGAGGGGCAGAGCAGGTGCTTTAGAAACCTACTGCATGTTATTCAGACGGTTCCTAATGTTACTAAGAACCTGATGTTATTCAAAAGCACAAAGTTAAAACTGTATATCTAAACCTGATACTGGATAGGCATGGGCCTAGGAGAAAATAAAATACTACTGTTCTACTAAAGGAACACAGGAATAAAAAGACTCCTAGATATATACATCCATAGATGGGCATCTCACTCAGTCATCATCAGAGAAGCTTCCTCTTACAAGAGATGGGAAGTGACACAAAAACACAAAACTGGACAATGCAGAGACTGAGAAATTTTTGGGACACTCAGTACTAAATGGGATGTCTTCATTAAACCCTTTGCCTCAGGGCTCAGGGAGTTATGCAGAAGAGGAGATGGAAAGACTGCAAGAGCCAGAGGGGATGGAGGACTCCAAGGAAACAGTGTCTTCCAACACAACAGGGCTGTCACACATGTTAACTTAGAGAGTGTAGCAGCATGCACAAGACCTGCATAGATTTAAGCCAAACAGGGTACCATGCTAAGAAGGGGGAAAGGACATGAGCTTCCTTAACTAAGAAACTGTCTGCAACTGACATCTGCTTGAAAAGAAACACTTAGTTTTCTCCAATAGAGTCTCACTGGGTAACTAACCATACTTCGGGGGGGGGGGGGGGGCATGCTCAGCAGAGATGGCCAACACAAAATGAATGAACTCAATAGTATTTTTGTAAACCTTTTGGTCATAAATTCCTTTCTTTAGGCATTTTCTGTTTTTTTTTTTGTTCTTTTGCTTGTATATTATGGCTTCTAATTTTGTGTTATGGTGTGTGTGTGTTTGCCTGTTTGTTTTCTAAAGAGAGAGAAAAGGTGTGGATTTGGTTGGTTGAGGAGGTGGGAAGAGCTGGGAGAGGATGGAAAAAAAGAAATAAAAATAAATGCATGCACTGTACCCTCACTCATTCCCACATAAATTAATATATACAACAATTAGAAACTAGATCCCACATATGAGAAAGAACATGTTATAGTTGTCTTTCTGAGGCTGGAATATTTCATTTAGCATAATATTTCCAGTTCCATCACTTTTCTGGCCAATTTTATACTTTCATATTTTTAGGGACCACATAAGACAGGAAGAAAGAGGCTTCATGGAAATAAGTGGGGAGAGTAATAGATATGGATGTGGTACATGATATGAAAATAAAAAAGACTACTAGGGAAGGAAATATATAGTGGGGACTAGGGGTCAAGGAGGTAAGAGAAAGAGTGGGATTAACCAAAATATACTATGCATGAAAATACCACAAGGAGACTTATATGCTAATTTTAAAAACTGAAATGAGGTTAAAAATGAATATGTAAAAAAAAAATCAAGTGGCAAATCCCATGTTAGTAATCTCTTAGTACAATACAAAGCTAGTAACAGGATAAATAAATATGTGCTGAAATTCTGAAATAAAGTACATAAAAGGATCTCGGCAGATATACATAAAACAGACATAGAGATGGGAGAGAGGTGTGCTGAGTGACCTGAGGAGCCTGGGAGGGGGAAAATGGGAGGTGAAAAGTCTCAAGGTACATTCTGTACATGTATGAAGTTTTCAAAGAATAAATTAAAATGCTATTTTCCCCCATAGAACTTAGCATAGCCATGAAGGAAATAAGACAGAAAAGAGTAAATTTTATTCATTTATTCATCAGTTTGGCAAGTATTTATAGAGAACCTCCTGTCACTGTGCTGGCTAGTTTTGTGTCACAAAGCTGGAGTCATCTGAAGAGAGGGAAGCTCCTCCTTAAGATTCATCTATTGGGTGTTTTCTTAATTAGTGGTTGATAGAGGAGGGCCAATCCCATTGTAGGGCGCCATTCCTTACCTGGTGTTCCTAAGTTCTACAGAAAGTAGGCTGAGCAAGCCATTAGGAGCAAGCCAGTAAATGGCACCCCTCCATGGTTTCTTCATCAGCTCCCACCTCCAGGTTCTTGCCTTGTTTGAATTTCTGCCCTGATTTCATTCATGGTGGGCTATGATGTGAAAGTATAACCCAGATAAACCCTTTCCTCCCCAACTTGCTTTTGGTCATGGTGTTTCATCACAGCAATAGTAACTCTAAGACAGTCAGTAGCCATTCCAAGAGCTAGGCATACCTTAATGAACTAAGCAGCCTACCATCATTGCTCTTCTGTACTCTAGAAAGTAAGACATTAATGAAGCAAATGGCAATGTTGAAATTTTGGCCAGAAAGAGTTAAACTTACATGCCAAGGCTCCCACATTCCCAGGGTTACAGGATTTGTTGGCTGGTTCCTAGATAAAAGTGTCTTTGTGTACCTGAGGCCATGGGCCGCTTTTCATAGTTTACACCCAAAAGCTGATTTATGGGGAAATACCTGTTTTCTTATGCCGGAGACTTTGGATTATCCTCGGTCAGCTTCATCTCTGAGGACTGCTGACTGAGGAGCTAGTATGTTGTCCGTCTGTGTGTCTGGCCTCCAATAAAGGCTTGCTTGAGATTCCTTGGTAGGTAACACCTCAAAGGCACATAGTTTGCTTAGGAGGAAACAAAGTATGTCCTTGAGACTGCCCTGGGACATGTAACGCTCTGCTGTCACTCTACTCCTCAGCTCCACCCTCGCTATGCTTTTTTTTTTGTTGATTTCCATTTGTGTCTTTTCTATGCAATAAACTGCAGTCATGAACCTAACAATTTTCTTGAGCTCTGATCCTTCACAGACCATGAACAAGACTAGTAGTGGACTTAAAGACCTCAACACGGCCCTAATTAAGACTTGGATAATATACTCTGAAGGAGAATAGAGCAATGGAAGAGAACACAGATGCCTCAGTTTGATTTCTGTCACTGTGATAAACATGACCAAATGCAATGTGGAAAGGAAAGGTTTCATTCAGTTCACACTTCCTGGTCAGAACCCATCCATCATTGAGGGAAGTCAGGACAGTAACTGGAGGAAGGAGACTGGCGGAGAAAGCATGGTCAAAAGTTGCTTGCTGGCTTGCTTTCTGGTTTACTCACTAGCTCACGCTCAGCTAACCTTCTTACACATCTCAGGCCCATCTGCCTAGGGATGATGCCACGCATAATGGACTAGTCCTTTTCATGTCAATCTTCAGTCAAGACAGTCTCTCACAGACACAACCACAGGCCAGCTTGACTATTGCCATATAAGTTGGGCAATAGTCTAACTGAGACTGTCTTATATCACTCAAGACTGCACCAAGTTGACCATTGAAGCTAACCAGAACAGAAAGCATGTGTGAAGAGGAGAGGTTTGAGATAATATCTAATAAATGCATCCAAATTCACAAGTAAATAGGGCAGCAGCAAGGCAGAGAGAAATTTCTAGCATGTCCAGTGATCTCTCAATTTGAGAAAGCAGGGAACCTATACTCACATGACAGTCATATCTAAGTAGAGGGAGTTCTGGTAAGCCCCCATAGGCCATGTCTGGTGGATCTGAATGTGGGTGTAATATCAAAATAAGAGGAAATGATGGAAAGGAATGATACAAATCGAGATTATGCCACTGTTAGAAATGAGTGTCATGGTGACATCAGGGGACATGCTGGGTATGATGAGTAGAATCTCAAATGGAGCCCCAGATATAAGCAAGCAGAATCCCTGGCTTACATGATGTGCAGTGATAATAGTGAAGAATGAAAAAAAAAATCAAATGGAAATTGAGTCAACATAGTTAAAAGATCTTGGTGGCAAACTGAAAATGAGAGAAAAGAAGGATCATAACTTGTTTGAGAGGATGTGTATGGCACCTATTTTTCTGGCTTGAGCAAATGAAAGAATGGTTGGATGCTGGTTTGTATAGGTTTGGCCTCCATAGACTCATGTGTTTGAATGCTTGGCCCATAGGGAGTGGCACTATTCAGAAGTGAGGCCTTGTTGGAGGGAGTGTGTCACTGTGGAGGCAGGCTTTGAAGTCTTATAAGCTCAAGTCTAGCCAGTCTGAGACAGTCTACTTCTGCTGCCTGTGGATCCAGATGTAAAGCTCTCAGTTGCCTCTCCAGCATCATGTCTTCCTGCATGTGACCACACATCTTGCCATGATAATGAACTAAACAAACCTCTGAAACTGTAAGCCAGCCCCAATTAAATGTTTTCCTTTATAAGAGTTGCCATAGTCATGGTGTCTCCTCACAGCAATAGAAACCCTAACTAAGTCAGTTCTTCTCAGAGATGAGACACTAAGAGAGGCACTATATCTGCATGGCTTTGCAGTTGACCTGACTGGAGTGACTAGGAAATGAAAAACAGACACACACACACACACACACACACACACACACACACACACAGAGAGAGAGAGAGAGAGAGAGAGAGAGAGGTGAGAAGCTGGAATTGCTCTGATGGAGATGCACTAGCAGCTGTCTGGAAACTTGGGGCATTTATCTTAAACTTATGAATTGAGGAGGATAGTATAGAGCTGAAGGGGGACGTGGCTTCAGCTAATATCAGTAGGTGGTCTCTACAGAGGAGCAATCTCAGGCTGTAAACACTCAGGAAGAGGAAGCTGCAGTCGATATTTCTACAACACACGACATCTGCTCACTAATCATGCAAAGGCTTTGCCATTTCCCTGAGCCTAACCCTGGGAAGGCTTTGGGCTCCTGGACAGTCTGTGCTCATGCAAACAACACATATTCACTCAGAACTTCATCTGCTTCCCTCACAGGGACCAGATTCATTTTTTTTTTTTTTGTCCTAGAGATGAAGCACGAGGGAAAAGTGTATTTGGTGTTGGAAACTTTGAGTCAGAGTTCTGTAGAGCTGATAGTGAAGATATTCATAGAATATACGGTAGACAAAAATCCAGGCTTCATACACAAGTAAATACCCACAGCTGTACATTCAAAGCATATGGCATGTGCTCATTATGGCTTCAGTTACCATATATGTAAGGACTATTTTTTACCTTTACAAGAACCAGATGAAGCAGGTATTTATTTAACCTAATATAAAATAAAATGGGACACATTAAGTTCCTTGTACACATCATCCACTTTCTAGCCAGTAAACATGTTTAACAAACAGAAACTGGTTAAACGAATTGTGCTCAAAACACTTACAAAGCCCAACAGCCCTCTAAAAGTCATTCCAAATTTGACCATTTGTTTCAATATACATGTGTTTTTGGTCACAGATGTGTTATTTTTATCAATATGCATTTGAATCATATTTAAAGAGATTTTAGTGTAATGCTTATATTCTCATACCTAGGTATACATTAATCACACCCACAAATGCAGAAACACATGCAGATGCCATTGAATTATATATAAAAATGGAACATCTTCAAGCAGACAGACACCTGTACTTAGCAAACCAATTAAATCTCTCCTACTCAGCAAGCACAGAAAACCAAGCTGTAATAGAAATGTCAATCTATTCACTTAAGATGAGCAATTGTAAATACAACCAGACACTCTTGTCTATTTGATCAGTGAATATTTTCACCTCATACATGCTATAGCTCAGATTGGTGAGCCATACTTAAACAAGTAGATGGGAACAAAATTAGGCCAATGTCTTTCAGGGGCTATGAGTATGTATTCAAGAATTGTTTGCAAAGAAGAAAGAAATTGGATGCTACATGTTATGTGAATACTCAGAAGATCTAGGTAAAAGAAAATCAGACTACATAGTTAGGCAAACTGGTTGTTTATTTATGTGTATGAGTGTTTGCCTGACTGTGTTTGAGTACCATATATATGTAGTTCCAATGGAGGGAAGAAGAGGGCATCAGATCTCTGGAAACTGGAGTTACAGATGGTTTGGAACCACAATGTGGGTGCTGGGAATTGAACCCGTGTCTTTTGGAAGAGCAATCAGCGCCCTTAACTGCTGAGTCATTTCTCCAGCCCTGAGTTGGTGGTCTTGGAAACCCTAGAACATAAGTTTCAAAGTCCATCTCTATGGGTGAATTGCTTGATAATAAACCATCTTCTGATTTAGTTCCCCAGTCTGTAAAATGTAGATACTTTAAATTGCAATAATAAGAGCTGGGGAGATGGTTCAGTGGTTAAGATCCCTTGGTGCTCTTGCAGAGGACCTGGATTTGACTCCTAGAACCTACATGATGGATTACAACTATCTGTAACTTCAGTCCCAGGGGACCCAATGTCCTCTTCTAACCTCCTCAGACATCAGGCATCCACATGGTACAGAGACATATCTACAGGCAAACCACCCACACACATTAAAAAATGATAAATAATTTTTTAATGCAGTACTATGCAATAGCACTCAAAAGTCCTTCTGACTTTTTATGAGATTGCTGCAGACAACTATTTTAAGAATTTTGCTGGTAAAGTTCAAGTTTTTATGCAAGGAGCCTAGCACCTCTCCATCAGACTGTCATCACATGGACATCAACAACATTTGCCTGTGACTCTCATTTCTGCACTTTCTTAGTCACTGCTTATATTTATAGTCCTTTTAAACATGGGATAAACTCTGATTATGTCTCTGATTAGTAAATTATAGCTACTTTCCAGCTCTGTCTCTCACGATTTTCCCAGAGACCATCTTGATTAGCATTAAGGAACTCAGTTATCTTTCGAGCCAGTTATTTATAGAAAAATTATTTTTGAGTGGTACTCACAGAAAAACATCTTTATTTTGTAGGGGAATTTATGGAATTTTACAGGCTTCGTTTTATCCAGATTATTAGGGTAGGCATTCTCACTATGCCCACAGAGTAAGAAAGTCATGTAGATGTTGTTAAACTTGTCTTTGCTTAAATATTGACTACTGATGGGCTCTAGTGTGGGGTAGTCATTTTTTAAACACTTTTGTGATTAGTGGTGAGCCTACAAAAAAAAAAAAAAAAAATCCTATGGATGGTTCCAAGCCCCTGATCATGAAGATGGCTTGGTTAAGGATGACGAGTTACAGGTCTGTAATTGTCAAATAGCAGAATAGACTTTTTAAAGAATTTAATATGGGACCAGGATATTCAGAACTTTGAACTGAACTATAACAAATCAGACCCCTGCCGGACGGTGGTGGCACACGCCTTTAATCCCAGCACTTGGGAGGCAGAGGCAGGTGGATCTTTGCGAGTTCGAGGCCAGCCTGGTCTACAAAGCGAGTCCAGGACAGCCAGAGCTGTTAAACAGAGAAACCCTGTCTCGAAAAACCAAAAAAAAAAAAAAAAAAAAAAAAACAAATCAGACCCCAACCAAATAACAAGTGAGAAGTACCTTCCATGAGATATATCATGTTTTTTCTTAGAATAAGTAGTTTTAAAATATATAGATGTATAGTGTGTGTCTCTCTCTCTGTGTGCGTGTATGTGTGTGTGTGTGTGTGTGTGTGTGTGTGTGTGATAAACATAGAAAAGATAAAGAGTATTAGTAAGAGGATGGGTGAGAACAGATAAGGCAGGGTGCATTGGTGTGAATATGCTCAACATACAATACATACATGCATGAAAGCTTGAAAATATATTTTTAAGCAATGAGCTACAAAAGAAAATACTCTTTCAAAGATTAAGCTTAGAGAAGCAGGTCTCCATCAGTCAGCGCTGTCTTTGCAGTATGAAGAGTGGATATATGTAGGAAAGTAAATAACCAGCACACATGGGGTTGCTTCTGGAACTTGGCAAGTGGGTGTGGGGCTCAGCTTGCAGTCTCATTAGGTAGCATCATGAAGACAGAAGATAAGATATTGAGTATCCACATCAGAGCTGCAAGCAGAAACTGAGGAGATAACAGGGTACAAAGAATCACAGTGAACTGAAAGCATAGTACTTTGAATTCTGAAGAAACCCAATTTTTAGTACAAGAGCAGAGGCCTTGATCTACCTGCCTTGTAATGGCATATTGTTAAAAAGAACATTCCAAGAAGTTGATGCTCCACACCTCTTAAAGGTGCAAATGAATTCTTGCAGTAAGAGGATTAATGGTGAGGATGTATTTACTATGACATGTGATACTCAATAATTAAGGATGTATAAGTATTTCATGGACATGATCATAGATGCTGACATCTCCCCCTGGATTCATAGACTATTCCAGGAAATAATGATCTGAACTTATAAAATTCCTTCCAGGAAGCTGGAATATTCAGTTTATACCCTAACAGTGTTTCAGGAAGCTAGGTTTGGGCTTTTGCAGAGAAAATGCATTAGATGTGCTTGAAACTAATATAAATCAAATGGGCTTGAGAACAAGGCATACAAAGACTCTTGACACGAGTCATGAGCTGTTTTGACAAGATACATAAATAACTTTTTTCTTCTCTTTTTAGTTTCTTAAGTCAGTCTCACTTTATACTTCAAGCTTGTGATCCTCCTGTCTCTGCTACCAAGGGCTGGGATTATAGATAGGTGTTATGAAACATGACTCACAAAAATAATTTTAATTTGGATGCTTTTAATAGAAATCTCCTTAACATGGAAACAGACTTAGGTTACAGTGAGAAACTTTGTCGCAAAAACAAGTAGAGTGGGTTGAATTTAAACATTCTCTAGGAAAACCCAGATAACAACACATGTGAAAAAGAAAATAAATCCTTAGGGATTCAGGAAAGGTAACAACACTTCCCAGAATGTCTATCACCCCATTAGATGCCTAAAAGGTGCAAGAATCAGTTTCTTTTTAAGTTACATTTCTTTATGAATTATTTATTTGTTCAGAAAAGCATGTCCATGTGTCACGATGTGCATGAGGAAGTCATAGGAAAACTTGTTTGAGTTGGTTCTCTCCTTCCACCATGTGGGTTAGAGGGATCAGACTTGGTGACAAGCACCCTCCTTACCTACTGAGCCACCTCACAGTAACCATCTTAAAACACCATTTGTGTTTTAATAACTTTTATCAAATTGGGCAGTGGTGGCACACAACTTTAATCCCAGCACTCCAGAGGCAAAGGCAGGCAGATCTCTGTGAGTTAAAGGCCAGCTTGGTCTACCGAGAAAGTTCCTGGATAGCCAGGACTGCACAGAGAACCCTGTCTCAAAAAAAAAAAAAAACAAAAACAAAAATAAGAAAGTTCATCAATAAAGAAACAAGTATCAGGGAAAAAAACATCAAGATTTAGATTTTCCTCTTCTAGATTTTCCATAAACATTTGAATAAAAATCCCCTTGGTCTTTATATATAGCAAACAGAGGCATTAAAAGGAGACACTAATGAAAGACAGGAAGAACACAAATACACTATGGTGGCTTTACAGAACCTAAGCACTATTTCCACAGTGGCTTAAGATGAGGCATTCACATACATTAGTAAGCACCATAGCTTTGGTTGTTTTTTTTATATAAGTTTTTTATAATCACTTAAGGTTCTCTGATAAAATCTTCATGGAAAGTAATTTAATTTCACTCTAACCCAGTTTTTGATTAGAAAAAAGAAGACTCTAAGCTAGTGAGAGAACAAAAAACATATTTTACTGTGATAAATATTACTAATAAATTTCCTAATAAAACTAGTAAGGTCTCTGAAAGGAGGGAAAAGATGAGCCATTTTTATTCAAGTATGGCAATGTGAAACTTAGGGCAGATAGAGATCAGCTGCTTTGGTTCAGTGTTGTCTTAGCCAAGGCAACAAAGAGAATAACAAAGGAGAGGGAAGTGAGAGAGAAGAACAGTCCTTAAACAACAGGGGCAAAACTGGTACAAAGTTTTAAAATACAGTGCAAATCATTGAGACAATTTGAAGTCATACATTACCTGCTTCAAAGCTCTTGTCAGCAAGCTCAACATTTATTGTCTTTTCAAGAAGTATACCAAAGAAAATACACTATGTGCTCATGTATGTTTTTCACATAATAGAGAGCCTGGTCATTTATTTGGTATACAACATGTATTCCAGCACATGTTACACAGTGGTGATTTGTTCAGAATAATTCATGCTGGGAAGTTAACAACTGATTTTGTGACTGCAGCCAACAACAACTGGTCACAAAGAGGGAAACCTAAGTGGTTGACTTCATTATTTGGTCCTCCCAAAATGTCCTACAGTTGAAGTTGGAACCTTATGGTCTTTCAACAAGAGCTCTGGAAGTACTGTGTTGAGTGCCAACAAGGCAGGAATGAAAAAAATAAAAGATCCCATCTCCTACCTCACATATGGTATGGATAAAGTCAAAAAAATGAAATTAAGACACAGAATTGTCCTCAATATATCAACCAAGTTTAAGAACAAAAGTGGATCCAAGAGGAACTCTTCCTGGGGTCAACAAAGGCTTCATTGTTGGGGTGGTGGCTATGAGATGGCCCTGGAAGATGAAGAGGAATCACTAATAGATACCAAGGAGGGTCCATTTCATGGAAAGAAAGCAGCAACATCATATATCTGAAGAACGTTAAAAGGTCCAAACTGTCTATAGACTGAAGAAGAATGATCAAAGGAGAATTCTGTTGTTAGCTTTTCAAAATCAAGTGATCATTCACCTTGAATTGAACCTGCAAGGGAAGACATAAAGAATATGCTGAAAAATATTAAATGTGGGATAGGGTAGTGACAGATTTAACACTGTAGCATTTATCAAAAGATACGGCTGGAATATTGTGCGTGTTGGACAAGGATTTTGAGAAAGAAATGTAATGAAGGCAGAATTATTATGGGCCAATTATGTGAATCAAAACTGGAAAACATAGGACATGACTAGCTTTAGAGGAAGATGGCAGTAGGAAGTGGAGTCAGGATTAATCTCTTGGCACAAGGGTGAACAGCTCAGAAGGGAGAGCGTGTGAGGAATGGGACACCCTTAAGAGGCTGTCGTCCAGAAGGGAGAGCGTGTGAGAAATGGGACCCTGAAGAGGCTTTCGTCCAGAAGGGAGAGCATGTGAGGAATGGGACACCCTGAAGAGGCTGTCATCAGGCACCGAATGAAGTTTTGACCATGTTTTGGTCTTTGACAAACCTTGAGAACAACATGTTATAAATACATGTACAGCATATCTATTGCATAGAGTATCAGGCATCTTTGTACCAGTTCACCTTTGAAGTCTGTTCTCATAAGATGTGCCTAACAGGGATTGAAAAGATTACTTAGTGGTTAAAAACATTTATTGCTCTTGCAGAGGACCCTGGTTCTGTTCCCAGCAGCTACATAGTGGCTCCCACCAGTCATATGTAACTTTAGTTCCAGGGGGCCTGATGCCTTGTTCTCACCTCCACAGGCACAAGGCATAAGTGTGGTGCATGTTTGAACACAGAGAAAAAGTACTTATACACATAAAATAAATACATCTTTTTAAAACTTCAAAAAGAAAAAGAAAAAAAACAAAAGAAATAAAAAGACAAAAAGAAAAAGGAGAAGGAGAAGAAGGAGGATGAAGAGATGGAGGAGGAGGAGCTCCTAACATAAAGATAATTATAGAGGGACTGTGACTAGGCTGTTAATACAAAGAAAACTGAAGATGAATTACAAGAGTGAATAACATCACATATCCAACCAACTTGAAAGAATCTAGAAATATGAAAAAGACAGCAATGTGACATGCTATTAGGAGGTTAAAAGGAGGTCAATGTGAAAGTGCCCTGTGAAAGTGGAGGCTGGAGGATCACAAGTTCAAGGGCATCTTAACCTACATAGCAAGTTTGAGGCCAACCTGGGCTACATGAAATTCTGTCTCAATCCCTAGCCCCTCCCCAAAAAACAGAACAAGCCAAGGGGAATGAGAACTAAGCAGTGGTTATTTATATGCATTTAAACTCAATGTTCAACTCAACATTGATTATTTATGTTCACAGGTTTGATGTTCCAGAAAAGAGATCACTATAATAAGGTAAGAAATAATCCTAAAAGATATGTTCTCAAGAAACAGCCACCTGGGAAGTTTGAATAAGCAACAGAAGACAGCCAAGACATCACTGCCTATTATTAAAGGGTAGGCTGGAATTGAAACTTGGGAATGCACACTGTTTGAAGGAAAGGCACAGATTTAATAAGTAAGAATAAAATAAAGGAGAGAAGGAAGAAAACTAAAACAGCAAAAAACCAAAAATAATAATCAGGGTAACTTTATGGAGGAATTGTAATCCTTTCTATGAGTCAGAAAAGATGAAAGCTATCAGTTATAGGAAAAGGTCATACAGAGAGAGATTGGACTAATGGGAATTTAAAAATCATACAGGTTGAGAGGTGATAGTATGTCCCTAATAATGGAGAGCTGGACATTTGGACTGATGTTAAAGAGAGTATATTTCCCACTCTGTCATATGACCGATGCCTAGCACAAAGCGTGGCACACAATGAAAACTTAATACATACACAAAGTAAGCCACTGCAGTCTGAAGAAGAGAGGCACAAGGGACAAAGAAGATCAGGGGAAATGGTTTCATCAGAAACATGCGTGCCTCACAAGCAAGATGACCCGAATTAAATACCCAGAACCTAGAATAAAAAATACCAGGCCTGGTGGTAGCCACTCATGGCTTGTGAGTTCCAGGCCAATGAGAGTCCTGTCACAAAGAAAGTTGATGGCATTTCTGCTTCCACATGCCTGCCCACACATACACATTTTAAAAAATAAAAATAAGGAACCACTACACATTTTAAAAAATAAAAATAAGGAACCACTATGTCACATGAAAACAAAAGCTAACTAAGAAAATGTAAAGTATCCTTAATATGTCTAAGAAAAGAGAGCCCAGGGGCATTGTAGTTTATTTATATGCCCTAATGGGGAGTTAAGGATGACCTGCAGGCAATCTCAGGAGGAAGACATATAGCCTCCTCGGGAGCCATTCAGCCTCATAGTCTTCACGCACCCTTAGGAAGCATATTTCCATTCAATGAATAAGTAATTACTGACAGTTGACAGATAAGACTTAACAGCGATGGATGATGCAGAAAATTAGTTAATTATGCTGTCAGCTGGTCACCTGGACTCTGAGGGCCACACAAAAAGAAAGAAAGGCAGTGAGGGCCCGTGGGCGGCTCCACAGCATGTACCTGACTAGACAAATGTGGGGACTTGCTAATCTGTGCTTTGTATTCTATGGGTGACTTTCTCATATCTGACACCATTCAAATCTAAAAACAAAAATCCTTCTCAAATCCCAAATAATGGTCACTGAACAATGGAAAATGAAAGGTGTTTTATTAACTCTCCCTCAATGAATGGCTGAGAACCTGCTTCCCAGCCACAGGATGGGTTACAGATGCTGTGTTCAGGTGGCTTTTGAATTCACATTATATCTGATGAATCGCAGTATGCTCACTTGTCCTATTAAAACTGTATTCTACCTTACCAGGTCTGAATAATTTGTATATAATTGATTGCTACAGTTCTCACTAGAAGCTCCAATTGCATTCCTGGTATAACTTAAAGTGATAAGCTTATCTTAATTAGTAGCATGAGGCAGAAATGCTTTCGAAAGCCTTAGAGAATTAACCTGCATTTCTAGACAGAGTCCTTGAGGGTGGGGATAGAGTCTTGTTGAATACACGAGCCAATGTTAATTTATCAAAGCTACAAAAGAAAATAATCGCATAGCAAGAGATGCTAAAGAACATGCCTACCACACGGTCTGATCAAGCAGTTTGCAGTTCTCATGGAGGGATCACACACAATTCTGAAGCACCCTCAGAAGAGTTCCTTTCTGACATTTTTCTTTTTCATGCTCACACGCATTCTTGTGTGTGTGTGTGCATAAGTCAGAGGACAACCTTAGGTGGCACTCCTCAGTCACTGTCTGTGGTGAGCTGAAACCCTAAGATGGCGCCTGGCTTATTGCCAGA
>CAJQZJ010013043.1:1337111-1380524 GCA_907164525.1 Lophiomys imhausi
GAAGAATCGTGGTTGTGTCTTTCCTGCTGGTCAGGGGGACGCGACAACTGTCTACCTCCTTTAAGACAGGGTCTCTCATTAGCCTGGAGTTCACCAAGCAGGCTAGACTGGATTTCTAGTAAGACCCTGGCAGTCTGTTTATCTCCACCTCCCCAGCACTGAGATTATGAGCAGGTAGCACTAAGCCTGGGATTTTTCCATGGTGTGAGGATGGTATTTAGATCCTCATGCTTGGGAAGCAATCACTTCACTGACTGAGCATCTCTCCAGCCCCATTTTTGATGGTGTTCATTCACTATAAATTATGACAGTGGGAATGCATGAACAGAGGTCAGAGGGTCAGAGGGTAGGTAAGGTCTTAGTGGGGGCATTAACCACAGTATAGGTCACCCTAACACCTAGTACTCCCATGGGTTCTCAAACTAGTATTCTTCCAAGGCCAGAGAAAGTTCAGTTGATCCTGTCTCCCACATTCATCTCCAGCTTTCTAACACCTTTGTTTGGCCCAGCTATAGTTAGATACTTGAACAAAACCCCAAAACAATGATGTTCCCTGTGAGACAGGCTAAGCCCTTTATATAGTTTCTGCATTAGCACTCTGATCATATGATAACAGTGGCATCTGTGACATACATTGTCAGCTGTAACTGCCACTGGCTAGCACACCAGGGCATAGGAAAACTAACATTTCCAATAATTCCCTTAAAGCTATGTTATGACAATAACAAAAGACTACACACTAAATGATAATTGCAAATACCCTAAAGACACATTAAGGTTTTTCTAATATAATGTTACAGACTGAGAAGTCCTCTAAAAACATTACACCACTTAACATCTCTCTCCAAGTATCCAAAAGGAAAATTACTACATAGGCATTTTCTAATCAAAAATGGTGAAACTATACTCCCAGAAATGTTAAGTAGATGCTATTTCTAGAGAACCAGATTCCCAAACTTGGCCTTGGAGGAGGCTTGTGGTTTATCCTTACAAGCCAGGACGAATTGGAGAGTAATTGCCTTTCTATAATGCAATCTGGCATTTCTTATTTGAAAATGAGCATGGTTCAAAAATAAAATTAGAGAGCAGTTTTGTGTAGGAGTTAGACCTAATATAGAGTGTTTATCAGTGTTGCTGAAAAGCAAACCAACAAGAAGATATAAACATTCTTTGGTGCTTTGTTGTGGAAGTCTGATGTTCTAATTAGCTTACTTCATATAAAGTAAACAGGAGAAATTATATAGGTGCGTATTCATGCCAGTTCAAAATCAAGTTTTTAAGTGGTCAGCATTGTTTTGTTTTGTTTTTATAAAGTCTCAGAGTTATATTTTAAATACGTATAAGATTCTGTACACTGGAAGGGTGTGGAGGCCAACTCATGAGACAGCAGACCAGCCTTTTAGTTTGTAGATAGGTACTCTGAAGTAAAACAGGGCATTTCAAGGAAGTATTATTGTGTCATATACATGGGACTATATTTACATAAGCAAATTATTCACACCCTGACTGTCATATAAATATGTATGTTTCTGGATGTATTTTCTATTATTTAAAACTTTCATCTCCAGGCTTGAGTAAAAGGCTTAAAGACTCAGTATATATATTAGCCTTGTGAAAATGCAGCCAAGAAAATCTCCAGTTTAATCAGCAGATATTTCAAAGCTAGTGACCTCAAATCTATTTAACAAGATTTCCAAGAAGGAAGACCCACATATAATTTAACTTGCTTTTCATTTTGCTGGTGTGACTGCCACATACTGATAGCATCTTCAGGTCACAAATCTTGTGTTTCTAACATAGCAGCTTTTTAGGTTCATTTTACAACGTTAATGTGCTAAGTGGGGACAGCAAGGAAATTTTCAATTACTACCAGATAACCGAGGGAACTGCAAGTAGCTTTGATACCCAGAAAACATAGTGATCACAACCTATGCTGTGACCACAACAAAGACTCTTCAAGCTTCTTGTAGATATCTTAATCACTCTATGAATGTTGCAGCTTGCTTTTAACAAAGATCATGTATTTTAATGGGGTTACATGACTGAACACAGAATAACCAAAGAAAGATAAGCCAGAACTTATGATTAAGCTGTTGAGCAGCAGGGTGCTATTTTAACCATAAAAATAAGCCTGCCAAGGTAGTGGTCAAAGCAAAGGAACCATTAGAGACTCATAGTATCAATCAAGGTAACAGTATTGTTGACATCTTTATTACTTTAAATATACCAATCAAATGCTCTGGCTTTGGGATGGAAAGCTTGATAGGCAGCTAGACATAGGAGTCATCCTTATGGGGAACAATTTAAGATGACATGTTCTAAAGGAAAGGAGAAATTATTAGTGTTAATAAAGGAAAAGCCAAGCATGAAGGTCTGAAACAGAAGAGCTACAGCAGGAACTACCAGGGGGCTGCAGTCCTCCTGCACATGCAGTATCACCAAGGTTCTCTCAGGAGATAGTAAGATATGTGCTTGTCATCCACTAACACATTGGGCTGCATTCATAGCTACCTTGGGATTTCTGCCACAGGCTGCAGGTTAGACAATGAACACGTATTTGCATGTTCCCTCTGTGAGACCCATGGAATGGTGGATGAGAACATAACTCAGGGAAATGTAAGCTTCAGGACACTGTCCTAGCCACAAATAAAGAGTCAAACACGCCTGCCTAATGTCAACTTGTTTTCTAGAATCCTCTTACTTATACACATGGAGATGAGAGATGACGGAAGTGTAGAAATAAGTTTTATTTACATAATTACAATTGGGCTGTCAATGCCATCTAATTGCATCTGCACTTCACTTCATACCACATAGACTCTGATATGCTGTCATCATTACAGCTCATATAAGTATCTCTGTCTTAATGAACAAGACGCTGCTTAGTTCTTTGCCAGCCCTTGAGACCATATGCTGTATCAAAGGCAGCAATTTTCAACAAGGATCTCTTCTGAAAACAGATTCTGGCTGTTCAGTGTTCACTAGCTAAATTCTTGAGGTGAAGACCTTGGACCATATAGAAAGACTGCAAACTCATGTTATGATAGCAAAACTGGCTTGGAAGTGACTCAGAATGATGGATGGAGACCTGGCAAGGCATTCCCAATAGTGCTTCTTCAGCTTCACCTAATGAGATTTTGATGGCAAACACTCTTGTTATAAAGGGAACTGTGAGCCCCACAATCATTTTATTTCCAATGTTAGGTTTTATTTATAGTTTTCTACATTGGTGCATGCACCTCCAGGTCTTAAAATAGAGATTGCCCTTTTTTCCCCCTCTTAATAAAGAAAAGTTTGTGTGTGTCCATCAAAAACAGTGAGGAGTCTGAGGAAATCCCCCTCTGCTCTTCCCACTCACTGAAGGGAAGAAAGAAAATAGGACGAGTGACAGGAACAGCTGGAAAAAGCAAATTACTCAGAGTACAATGACCACAATCTACGGAAGGAGTGGCAGGACGTTCAAATTCCACTCAATTTTTATTTCCACAGTCAAGGCATGAAGATTTTCCACATAGTGTGGCATCCTTGCAGAGGCAAAGCAACGGTAAAAAATATCACATTGGCCAAATGTCACAACTGTTCCTTTGAGATCCTAATACTGTAAATTTTGAAAACTCCCACCACCACCTTGACCTTCACACAAGTGATAGAAGCAAACTCATCTGGCCCCTAAGAACAGCAGCCCATAGGTGAGGAGAGAAGGCTCGGTGGTTAAGAGCAGTTCTAGAGAGCCTGAGTTTGGTTCTCAACATCCATTTTGAGCAGCACACTACTGTCTCTAATTCCAGCTCCTCCTCCGGTCTATTCAGGCATCTACACAGAGTGGCATAGACAAGCACACACACATAAATAAAATAAACATAAATCTTACAAAAAATAAAACAAAGAACAGGAGAACCTTTTTATCTGAGTTGGAGTCTATACTATAGTTGTTTTCACACATTACCTTTCACATCAATCCATAGTTATTTCCACCTCAGAGATGAGATAATAGATTAAACAAGAGGTCCTTTGGGTGAGTGCCTGAACAGGACTTTTACCTGGCCACGTGGTGCCTTCTCTACTAAATTATCCTGATTCAAACTTGTTTCCAAACGTTCAATCAGGGAGAGAAATCAAATCATAGATAATGATTCCCTACTGTAAAGATAAAATTTGAAGAATACTTTTGACAAAAGACAATTTATTCCAAAGAATGACAGATGAACACTAACCATGGAAGAATCTAAGCCCCATGTCATTCTGACTTGCTTTGGGATTGCTCATCTGACTACTCTAAGTCAAACTTTTGTTTTTCACTCTAAGGAGTTCTTTGGTTCTTACTGATGTACAAGAATTGGAGAAGGTTGTGAAATAATATATGAGGCCGACCTTACCACATAGGGAAAAGCTGCCAGCCAGACATATGATGTCTACTAATAATGAGTCAGGGACAGACTCCCTGATATCAAAGGCCTCTATGTTGACTCCTTAACAAAGGAGCTTGGTGTAAACAAGTTTGCAGAGCTAGGAAATGACATAGAAAGGGACAGTCACTTCCTCATCAGAGAAATAAGTTTGCCAAAATCTGACATGCCTACAATTCTTTTAGAAAGTGACATAAATTAGAGAAATCTTATCTGTAAATATTACTTTTTTGATCCAAATGAAGAGCTATGTAAAGGCTACACCACCCACATAGTCACAGCATATTGACATATCTAATTAATATCTAGTTAATACCATCCACTTGCATCAAAAATGAAAGGGAAAATGCCAACAATGGCAAGAGAAAAGTAGAAATTGGAGGATCAGACAAAGAAATAATCACATGTGAAACACATAAATACCTAAAAAGAATATAAAACCATCCTAACAATAGCACTAGGGAGCTCTCACTCCAAGTACGTGGCCTCCTGCCTGCCCTGTATTCTTGCTTACAAGGTGTTCACAGGTTTCTTATCCCATTGTCCCAGAAATGAGTCATGTTACACAGTTTCAGTCCTAAGCCAACTATACGCAACAACTCACATGAACTATAGGACTTCTTAATTATTAAATATTGGTAAAGACATTTTTCAATATTGGTTGTACCATGCAATCATTATCAGTAGAAAAAAAAGAGCGGTGAAGCCTAAGGATATGGAATTATGGACAAACAGTTTGGAAAACTGGTCAATCAGACTTCTTATCAGGAGAAATGGTCTCCTAATCTAGTAACAAATACCCCTGAGAAATCATTGCTCTCTCCCTCTCTCCTTCTTTCCCTCTCCCCCTCTCCCCCCCCCGTCTCTCCCTCTGTGTGTGTGTGTGTGTGTGTATGTGTGTCTGTATGACATATATACAGGTATGTGTAGATATATGCACATGTATGGCCAACATCAAGTATCCTCCTTGAGTGCTTTTCACCTCATTTTTTGAGATAGGGTCTCTTATTGAACCTGGAGTTTATTGATTCCTCAACCTGGCCCATCAATGTGTTCCAGGGATCTGCATGCGTCCACCATTCAGCACTGGGATTAAAGACACAAACTATGGACCCTGACATTTAGATAGATGTCCATGATATGAACTCAGACACTAGGGATTGAGAAGTAGCACTTCAGCAATAGAGCCATCTTCCAAGAACTCCAAGAAATCATTTTAAATGGTATACATACTGTGGTTATTTTTCTAACATAATGGGTTAGTGGATGTAATTTGTTTGAACATTTGAAAAAAAGTTATGTCCTGTGTCCAATGATGACAAATATAAAGTGCACAATAAAAAACCTGGCCCTTGTAAGACCACAAAAATATGGCCTTATTTTTTGTACACTCTTTTGTTGTTGACAATGAGTGGATATGGGCTAGAACAGTGCTTCTCAACCTTCCTCATGATGTGACCCTTTAATACAGTTCCTCATGTTGTGGTGACCCCCACCACAACATGTGAAATAAACTTATTTCACTGTTACTTCATAACTGTATTTTTGCTGCCATCATGAATCATAATGTAAATATCTGATATGCACCCAAAGTGTTTACGATCTACAGGTTGAGAACCAACATCTAGCTGGGCTAGAAGAACTCAAGTGCCAAAATCCTAATAATACAGAGATAAAAAAGAACTGCAGAACAATTTAAGATGCAAATGTGCAATATACTAATAGTGGTTTAGTATGATTTTGAAAATAAATATCATATAAAAGACCAATCTACTCTCAACACTCTAAAAGAAATCTCCTAGATAGTAAGTTGTATAAGACGGGTAATGATTTTGTATGTTCCACTGTAGTGTGATAGGGAAAGAGATTCCTAAACAAAATGGAACAACTTTTTCTGATATGCACCACTAAAAGAAGCACACATATTGAGTTATCTACAACACTGGATAATTATAGAACACAATAGAAATAGACAATGCTATTTATGACAATCTAGCAGATCTCTTTCCATTACCCTGCCTGGTATCTTAACTCAATTAGACTTAATATTGTGAATAAAAAGCTCACATTGAAAGGTAACATATAGTTATGCAAATATACAAAAGGGAAATCTCTAAACATAATATTATAGCCTACTTCCCAATTATAACAACATCCATCTATCTAAGATCTCAATTACAGACATGTACCAACTGCTAATTTCCATAATTAGATCTCATAAAGCAGCAAAGCCACCCAGCCCTGTTCTTCAAGGGTTCTAGGTCAAAACTGATAGCCATAACCCCTGTAATGCTAATGCTAAATAAGTAGTCAAAGAGATGAGATGGTCTCTATTGTCTGGCTATGTACTGATACCCATAAGTAGGTTACAATTGTCTTACTCTGAAAGTTACTTAAAGAGTAAGACAATTGTAATTGTTTACATTCCCTTTATATTCTGATTTAACTTATTATTTTTTGTTGGCTATCTGGAAAAATCCACTGTACAGCAAATAAGAGCAGATCATTTCTAACTTAAAAGTGTAGGATACAAAGTAGGGCAACAGGGCAGGATAATAGTAAAGGATACAAATCCTTTAGAACTCAAATACTACAGGTATTGACATAAAACCATGACTGTGGGTTTATACAGCACTGTTTGATTATTGTTATTCTCTACATTTTCTGTAGCATGGGCAGTGCTTAAAATACGTTTCCCATTGGTTATTATCTTTGTTTCATGTAAGTGAACTTATATGCTACCACCTGGACAGTTGATGGGACATGCATACTACCTCATCTAGGGCTCAGGAAACACAGTAGAAGTGGAAATGGAAGACAGGGAAAAAGGCTACAAAATGATCTCATAGTGGCTGTGGGTACCTGCAATGAACCTGCACAAGATTGCGCTTTCCAACAGTCAGTCATTGATTGAGGAGGGGGCTAACGGGTGTGAACTCTTTGTAGTGGATTTGAGGGAAGGGAAAGTCATTGCTTCTATTGAGAGCCAATCAAGCTCTAGTAAATAGTTCCAAACCAATGGTAACACAGATGGCCCTGACTAAAATCAATGGTTCATAAAACAAAAATGTGTGAAATGGACTCATATGGAGGAGGAAGGGTGACAGGGCTAGAAAGGAGATAATGGAGTGCAGGAGAGGGTATGTGTAACCAAAATATACTACATACATGTATGAACTTCTCAAAGAACAAATTTGATCAATAAAAAGGGTTTTGACTGAGGAACTGCATACTAAACAAGAAGAGGATATTTTTATTTGAAATACATCTTGAGAAACCTTTAAAGCAATGTTTCTTTAAGTTCTGAAAACAATGTGCAAGAGGAGCTAACAAACATAGCCAAACCGACACAGAGTACACATGTGGTTTCCAGAGGCAAACAAGAGGAGGTCCAATGTAATGACGTTGGTGGCAATTCCTGAACATGGGAGGAAGATCTGAGCTCTGTGCTGTTCTTTCTTCTTTTTCCCCTCAGCTATCTGCTCTTGAACAAGGCTGCTATTTGTTCACCTGAAGCAAACATAATGGTGTTGGTGTTACATTGCTGTGTTGCAGAAAGGAGAGAGGAGAAGGCACAGTGAGCAGTGTGTGCACCATAAAATGTTACAAATACATAAATTATAAATGAGAATACTATACATATGTAAGTTATAAACAAACAGGAAGCCAGACTAGTGTGGTTGATTTGAAATGTCCTCATTATAACACAGATGTGCAAGAACTATTTTTTTTATTGTTTTTCCCATCACATAATTGACTTCATGCTGCTCAAAATTCTTCCTTCTCACATGGTGGTAAAAATACAAAATGAAAAAAAAAACTGTATGCTAGCTTCTTCTGACATAGGTAGCAACAGAGAGCAGTGAACCTGAAGTCAACTGCAGGTACACTTTTGATTTAGAGGCCATTCTCTCCCTGCCCCTGTCTCTTGATGGTCTCCTGGCACCATCTCAAGAGGAAGTGTATGGAGCCCGGTGAAGAGAGAAGCATCTGTTACCATCACTGTCCATCCTGGGTGGGCAGCTGCAGTTGGAGCAAGCCGCAGCTCATCTTGTCTTTGACAGTGGCCTGTCCCTTCACTGTATATGTTTAGACAGTTTGTATCATGGTTCTCTCAGTACAGGAACTAGAAAACTGCTTCTGTTCATCACCCTCAGCTTCCTACACTCCTCACCTCAGTTCTTACCAACAATAAGAAGGCCTCAATTTGAGAGTGGCACCCTGTAATCTCTGCCTCAGATTCCTCTTGCTTTTGCTACTGAGACCCTACCTACAAACAGTATGTGCAGATCTTCCTCATATACTCATTTGATCCTCCCTTGCTTCAACATAACATCTAGGTTGACTCTGAGATACATAACTGGAGGAGACATGTAGAGAGTGGGCTTCCTTTTTTTAAAAAAATTGAAAATAGATTCCTCTCTCAAACAATACATCCTGACCATACTTTCCCCTTCTTCCAGCTTCTTCCAGCTCCCACCCCACCTCCCCTCTCAGCCAGACCCAAGCCACCTCCATTGTCCTTCAGAAAGGAACAGACCTCCAGGAGACAACAACCACAACCAACAAACCAAGATACAATAAGA
The DNA here is from genome assembly GCA_907164525.1 of Lophiomys imhausi. Taxonomy (NCBI): domain Eukaryota; kingdom Metazoa; phylum Chordata; class Mammalia; order Rodentia; family Muridae; genus Lophiomys; species Lophiomys imhausi. Next base: position 1,346,104 of record CAJQZJ010013043.1, read on the forward strand.
CAAGGCAAAGCCTTCATATTTAGGCAGCATGAGGCAACCCAACAAGAGGAAAAGAACCTCAAAGGCAGGCAAAAGAGTCAGAATCACACCCACTCCCATAAAACCACCAAACTAACAGCCATATCCTATATGCAGAGAGTAGGCTTTTCTTAACAGTCCCCTGTTGACATCTATGTCCTGTACCAAGGTGCTACAGAGAGCCATTAAAAGTATTTCTGCCAAGTTCAATAGTGGAAAGACGGGACACCTTCCTCTGCTTGTGTATTCTTCCTCAACCTTCACCCTAGCTTAGATCTGGAGTGCTCCAAAGGTCTACCTGTTAAAGGCTGCTCAGGTTTGCCTCTCTAGTTTGTTTTGTATTTTTATGTTTATGGGTATTGTGTCTACATGCATATCTGTGCAACACATGCATGCCTAGTGCCCTTGAAGGCCAGAAGAAGGTGTCATTTCCCATGGAACTGCAGTTGTAGATGGCTGCCATGTGAGTGCTGGGGATTGAACGTGGTTCCTTTGGAAGAATATCAAGCGCTTTTAACTGCTGAGCCACCTCTCCAGCCTCTAAATATCCCCATTTTGAAGGGAGTTTATTGAAGTCTGTGTGTGTTTGTGTGCTTGTGTTTGTGTGTATGTGCACATGCTGGTAGTGCATAGCACCCACAGAGGCCAGAAGAGGGCATCAGACAACCTGGAGTTACATGTGGTTATGAGATACCCAACATGGGGGCTGGGAACCTAAGTCAGGTCCTTTGAAAGAGCAGCAAGTGATCATTACATCAGAGCCATGTCTCCTGCCATTAAATCTCTTTATAAGAACTCAGTCATGTACAAGAATATATTCATTATAAAATGTACATTGTACCTACCCTACTCTTCAAGCAACAGAGGCTGGTTCATTCAGCCCCAAGAGTGCAGCAAGATTTGTGGAAAAAAATTTTAAAGCATTATGAAATATTTTAAAGCTATCTTTCTTACATTAGGTAAACATTACAGAACTATGGAAGGTCTCAAGAGTTTCTAGACTAAAGGAGGAAATATTACTCTGGATCAGTGGTTCTCAACCTTCCTAATGCTGCGACCCTTTAATATAGTTCTTCATGTTGTTGGGACACTCAACCACACAATTATTTTTGTTGCTATTTTATAACAGTAATTTGCTACTGTTATGAATCATAACGTAAATATGTTTGGAGGAAGAAATTTGTCAAGGGGATTGTAACCCACAGGTGGAGAACCGCTGCTCTAGAGACTAACAATTATATGGAATAGATTGATTAACTTGGAACATGAAAATGTAGAGGCTCAAGGTTAACAAATTATTTTCACAATTAAGCACAACCCCTTAGAGACAACAAAATTAAAACTCAATATTTTGCATTGCTAATTCAGAGTTCTTCTCACTGGCAATATACAAGTTCCCTGATAACATTGTCCTTACTTGAGCTTACTCAAATGCACAGGCACACACACATGAAGATGAAGCAAGAGAAAACTTCTGCATTGCATTCTCTTATTCAATGCTTCTGTTGTTCAACTAACATTTATTGAATACTTCCAATATTCTGTTACAACAAATACTGCATCAGGGATTGGAAATCTGTCTCTATTTTAATTAAATCAAACTACAGTGGCAAGACAGACAAATGCAATTATCCCTAGGCAATCCCAGTGTAAGATGCTAAATACTATGGATGCTCAAGGTGCTCAAGCCACTTTGTTATGATTCAGTTGTTACTAGGATTCTCTAGATAGAAGTTCCATGACATATCTACAGATATGAAGAAAGTAATATCAGCACAAAACCCCTTTACAATAAAATTGTAAATCAATAAAGAAAGTACACGGTGACACAGAGGTCAGAAGAGTTATCCTTTTCCATATCTAGTTCAGGTAACACCACTGTTTCATTTGTTAACCATGCACTGGCACTACAAACAGCTCTCTTATGAAGCAGCTGGAGTTGTCCTATTCTGCAATCCACAGCAGTATTAAAGAAATCATGTGTTCACATTATAAAAGTTCATAATCTCTTCATTGTTTTGTTGTTTTTTGAGATAGGGTCTCATTATGTAGCCCCGGCTTGTCTATACTCACTGTGTAGACCTGGTTGGCTTCAAACTCAAAGAAATCTGTTTGCCTCTGCCTCTGCCCCCTGAGTGCTAGGATTAAGGGCATGTACCACCATGCTAGCCCACTCTGTTTAATATTTAATAAAATAATTTTCAAGTGGGGGAAAAAAGAAATCATGTGTTCATTGTATCAGTATTAATTTATAGCATTAACTATCCACTGAGATCATTAATACCCAAAGTGAATTTAAAAAACCATGTGGTATATGTGTCCTATAGGCCTTTGAACAAATACATAGACACATATACCTTCATTCACAATTTTCATCCTATTAGGTGAAAGGTGAGGTGTCCACTAAAATGATACTTCTTTTTTTTAACACACACTCACACACACATTCTCTCTCTCTCATATACACACAGCTTTAAGAAATAAAATTGGTAAACTTATTAAATATTTTTTCTCAAATGCAAGACTTTCTAGCTAAAGAGTAACTATAGTACTTCAAGTACTAAATGTGGTAAAGGAGAAAATAACATTAATATTTCAACTCTGTCCCTACAAATTCCAAAATTAAATACCTTTCCCGAAACATGAAGTTCTTTAATTTAAAAGTCGAACTTCATAGGCTGCTGTATCACTTAAACTATTAATTCTAATTAAAAAGAAAAACACAATTATTCCCCCAATACCAACGCAGTTTAGAAATATTTTAGTAAAGGAAATAAAAACCCACAGACATTTTTCCTCTTGGGGAGCATAGGCATTAATATAACCCACTATGGAATTATATATATGCTAATTATATGCTAATATAAACATGAAAAAAAATGTTATATGGAAATTGCAAGCTGAACCAAAAACATGCAAATGCAAAAAACAAAGTCTACTTGAAAACAATGTCTGCCATCTTGCTTATTCATGTGTAAACATCCAATATGCTCAAGATTTTGACATCTCTATTCATCTTGGGGTTTGGATCAGCTATAAATATGTGACCTTTAACTGTGCGATTGATTTGTCAAAAATTCTGGAATCCTTTGCATATTGGTCTGTCTTGATACAAAATACAACACTTTCATGGTTCCACATTTTGAGTGATAACTTGGGAAATTCAGCAGCCCTCAACAAAGACTATGTCATCTGACTCATTCAGCCATTCACATTCAAAACTGTTTCTTTGCAGTTGAGATCACATTTTGAATCTTCCTTTGTTTGCAGCCATGTTCTCAAATGGGCTTAAAGGAAGCATTCTATGCAATTCTGTGGCACTCTGGGGATGTCTCCACTGGTGAAGTGCCTACTGTGCAAATATGAGAACCTATGTTCAGAACCCCAACACCTACATGTAAGGCCAGCTACAGCAGCTCATGTCTGAAACTCCAGAAGAGGAGAAAAGGAGACATGGTGGTCAGCAGATCTGTGGAGCTTTCTGGACAATTAGCCTAGCTGAGTTGATGAGCCCTCATCTCAGAAATACAAGGTGGAGAAGAACTGAAGGAGAGCTCAGGTGAACTCTGTCTGGTCTTCACAAGTGCACACACACAAATATATGCAAACACATGAACACACAAACACATTTCTTCACCCTCTCACGCGCCTTCTCTGCCCAAAAGAAGACAAAGGGAGTGTGCATTCTCCCATTCATATTCTGACACCTACATGCAAACTTCGATAGGAAAAATATCAGTGGAAATAGACATACTTGTGTTCAAAGGCACAAGTTCTAAGCTTTTCCTCCATGACTCTGTGCCCTCTGGCAACGAACAGGCTTCCACATCTGGCAAACACATGGCAAAAATGAGGCCAAATATGACCAGTAAACATGACCAAATTCTTTCATGTGACCCAGTATGACAGCCAACCTACAGTTCCAAATGATAATTCAATTTTCAAACGAAACCATTACTTTTCCAGTATGTATTACTATTTGACATACAGGTATAAACAAAAACAACCCTCTGCTTGGAGTTAAAACTAACACATGGCAAAAAATAACACAAGAGGGCTGACAAAATGACTTAGCACACAAAGGTGCTTGCCACCAAGTCTACTAGTCTGGGTTTGATCCCCAGGACCCACATGGTGGAAGGAGAGGACCAATTCCTACAAGATATCCTCTGGCCTCACCACATACACCATGGCATGCACACATACAAAACAGGAATATAACATAAAAACATAAAGGATATCTATTATAGTTTTTTCAGTAGTGATGGTGGGCATCTAACTTAACATGGATAGTATAGAAGTGGGCCTGTACAGACAATCTCACTCACACACTCAGGGACACTGAAGTTTAAGGAAAGATAGGGTGCTTCAATAGCTTTCACTCGGGAAAGACTGGAGAGATGGCTGAGATGTTATGAGTATTTACTGCTCTTCCAAAGGACTCAAGTTGGGTTCTCAGTCCCAAAATCGGGTAGGTCAGACCAACTTGTAACTTCAGCTCCAGGATATCCAATGTCTTCTTCTGGACTCCCTGAGCACTCACACACTGCACATGGTAGGCATACATACATACATACATACATACATACATACATACATACATACATACAATCTTTAAAAAGATGTTGATGATAAATTTAGATTAAGCGTACATGTTATTAAATATATTCTTACCCATATTTGCTGTCTGGAAGTCTCTACTACCTGAGGCAATGTTGACACAGACAACTGACATTCACAAGGTTCTTCCATCAGAGCATGTAATGGATCCAGGGATGTCAGGAGGAAGTCAGAAATACCCACTGCCTAGAGGTTCCTCCTAGTTCTTTGGGCCCTCCTTTTCAAGCCATTTTCTGTTCTGTCAAGTTAAGATGGCCTGATTGAGTTGTGTCTGTTACAAGTCTTACATTAGAGTGACAGTTGCTTCTTGCAGCATCACCAAACAGCTATATTCTGACACATGTGTATCAACACACATCAGCAAACATGAAGTAACTTTTTCTTAGTTGGCACAGCCACAAAAATCTACACTCTGAATGTGAGATTAATAGATGAGTATGTAAGTATAGTATGTTTTAACCCACATAAAGAATACACTAAAAATGAGTAAGTTGTATATCAGTTAAAGTACTATAGTGAACAAATAAGACACAACCATTGTACTTTCAGGAAACTTCTGTAAAGTACATCAGAGATACACTGACAAGCTTGCTTAGGCCACCTTCGTTGTTTTTCTTTCTAATAATGGTAAACTTTTCTCATTTTACTACATTCTTCATCATGTCTTATAAATAAACTCAAACTGCTTTTATCCTTAAAACACATCTCTTGAGCTCAGATTGTAAGCTTCACGAATATGAGTTCCTATGTTCAGATTGCCAGCATTCGTGTTAAAAGCCAGGCGCCAGAGACCTGGAGAGATGCTCAATGTTTAAAAGCATGTACTGCTTTGCAGAGGACCTAAACCTAGTCAGGCAAGTCACAGTGCCTGTGATTCCAGCTCCCAAGGATCCAGCATCTCGGGCCTCCATAGGCATCTGCATTCTCATACCTTACCAGACACAGACACAGACACACACAAACACATTTAATTAAAAACAAAAGACTAGATGATGTCTTTAAAAAAAAAAAGGAACAAAGGTAGGCATTAGTGCAACACCTATCTGTATTCCCAGTACTGGGGAACCATGGTTGTGCACATGCCTGAGGCTCACTGTGTAGGCAGTGAGGCTGAAGGTGTGAACTCCAACTACCAGAGACCCTACCTCAGAAAAGGTGGAGGGTGACTAAGGAAGACACCTGATATCAATCTTTGGCTTAAGACAGATGCATACAAACATACAAGTGCATATAGTTACTTGAAAAAATACACACAAACGTATACACATACATATTACATGTGCATGTACAGAAATACACTTTTTCAACTTCATAACATTCCTGCCTGATGCACCAATTTTTGCTTTTAAACCTATACATGCTTTTAAACATTGAGCATCTCTCCAGGTCTCTGGCGCCTAGCTTTTAACACGAATGCTGGCAATCTGAACATAGGATCTCATATCCGTGCAGTTTACAATGTGAGCTCCAGAGGTGTATTTTAAGGATAAAACTCTCTCCTTTGTAGTCAAACATTTAAGGGAAAGTGAAGTTTCTTGTACTGATGCATCTTCTTTACTGTATACTTATTTCTGTATCCCTGTACCCAGTGGATTCAGGCTCCCGTCATCACAATTCTAGTGGAGCTGCTGACCGGTAAAGTCACAGACAGTTCTCTAAATCCAATGGGCATCTTTCATTGAGCTGGTTCAACAGCTGTTAAATGCGATCTCGATTATGTGACTTCTCTAAGACCACATACTCCTGTAGGTAGGCATTTCCATCAACATCAGAAGAGCCTGCCCTTCTGCTTTGCCTCTGTCCTTTCAGCATCCTTGCTCCCCTGCCCCTGTAGTACTCAGTACACAGTTAGGAAGATTCCGGTGACAGACGATCTGGGCTCAACCCTCGGTTTTTCCATTCACTGGCTGAGACTTTGGGCCACTTGTTTCATAGCTCTGTATTAGCCTCCGGTCTGAAAATTGGGAATCGCACTACTGTTGTTTACTTGTTTCCTTGGTAATGGAGTTACGGACAGAACTCTCGGCTATGTTGATTAATGGGGGACATGCTCAGTTTGAGGTCTTAAAAATGGGACCTTGTCATGGATTCTGCTGTATACATCTTGGCCCAAGATTTATTCCTACCCTTTTTCTATGGTAGAGGAATTTTTATAGCTTGTTTGCACCAGTGCCCTGAAGAAAAAAAAAAACAAAAAAAAATGTTTCTTTTTCCTCCTTATGTAGTTAAAGTTTCTACTCATAAGGGAAGGAAGATTACCGAGGCAGGACTGAATTCCTTTTCCTTTCTCTCATATACACACAGGAAAGGGACTTTTTTTTTTTTTTTTTTTTGACACAGATCTTGCAATATTGCCCAGGCTAGCCTTGAACTCACAATTTTCCATCCTGAGCCTCCCCAGTGATAAAATCATAGGTGCACAACACCATGTTTCCCCATATTCTTCTTAAAAACTGATTTTTAAGTTAGGAGACAAAGCAAACAATTTTTGTTATGGTATTCCTTTGTGTTTGTATGATCACACTTGGGTTTCTTTATCTCACTTACCCAGTGCCTTCCTCTATTTTCTTGATGGTCCTCCTTTCCCTTTTTACTTTTATAACAAGCACATTCCATACCCTTTCTGGTTCTTTTTCCCTGACTTAAGATTTCTCCTTCTCAACACACACACAAACACACACACACACAAACACACACACACACACACCCACACACACACACACACACACCCACACACACACACACACACACACACACACACCCACACACACACACACCATATATGATCAAAAATGTTGGCATTTGTGTTTCTGCGTCTGGCTTATTTCACTTGATACAATGATTTCCCATTTCATTCATCTATTCAAAACTCATGGTTTTGGTTTTTGTTGTTGTTGTTGTTATTGTTGCCATTTAGGGTTTTTGTTATTATTTTTAATGTGTGAAAGTTTCCATTGTATATATGCACCATGCTTAAAAAAACAAAGCCATTAATTTATTGATAAATACTCAGAGTAGTTTGATTTCCCAGCTATTGCAAACAGTGCAGCAATAAACCCTGATATTGGGTGGTTCTTGTGAATGCCCATCCTGCTTGGGTTGAATGAACCCAACACACATTTGTCAGCATCACAGGGTGTTCCTCCTACTCCTGCTTGCTCATCCACACTTGGCCTTTACCACTTTGGTAAACATTTTGGAAGCCTCCTTCAGCAGAGTACTTATACCTGTGGTCATGCTAGAGCATGGCAGGCCCATCATCACTCCCCATAAGACACCAGCCCTTGTCTGCCAGTGATGTAGGCTTCTGGATCCTTCTTTAACACTTCTACTCTCTTCTGGGCTCAAGACATCATGTACTCCCAAATTGTCTACCATTTCACTTTTTAAAAGATTAAAAAAAACTTTTATATATGTATGAGAGTTTTGTCTGTTTCTATTTGTGTGCATAACATTCAAACAGTGACCTAGGAGGCCAGGAGAAAGCACTGAACCCCTGGAAACTGGAGGTGTATGCTCAGGACAGTGTTCTGACCCAATAGACCATCTCTCCAACTCCCTTAGAACTCACTATTGTAAGGATAAACATTGATTTTTCTAGCTTTCTACATCTAACATAGAAACAAACAAACAAGAAAACCAACAAAATGAAAACAAACAAACAAAAAACTTGACATTTCAATCAATGTCTCAAAGAACTTCAGTGTATGAAGGAACGTTTCCTCAATTGGAGTTGCTGGAATGATTATCTAGCTATATGAGGGGACAATGAGCCATTCTATGCGTATATAAATGTATACAAGATTATTGATCTAAATATAAAAAGAGAGATTGCAAACCTTCTAGAGGAAACACTGAAAAAAACTTCATTATGTGCGAAAATGAAAAAAAGACAAAATATTGACAATAAAAATTAAGTGGTTAAAAATTAAAAATTAAAACTTGTGATTTTTGAGACACAATTAGTAAAAATAAGTCAGTGGTAGTACAGTCTAGGAAAAATTTTGAAATACATGTATCTGACATGGGACTTCTATTCAGCTCCTATAGCTCCACAATAAGGAAAGAAATGACTCAATTTGAAAATTGAGTGGGACACCTCTCAAAGGAATCCAGATGAAAGGCCAATAGCATATGACATAGAGTTTGTCATCATGAGTCAGGGCAGGGCCACGGGATACTCTGTTAGGCATCCATGCAAATGGCCTAAACGTAACTGAATGCTGACATCAAAAGTTGAAAATAAATATTCTCATACGTAAACAACACATGCCTGTAATTCTGACACTGAAGAGACAGAAGCAGGAAGATTGGTATAAGTTCAAAAATAGGTGAATTCCAGGCCAATCAGACTTACAGATAGTCAGGCACTTTTTCAAAAACTAATGTGGGGTTAAAAAAGCATTCTGGTACAAATCTGTTCCTAATAGTTTTATTTATAATGAACAAATACTGAAAAGTATTCAAGTCCACCCATAGGAGAGTGAGCAAACAAACTGAAGTTGATCAAAACTAAAGAAAAAGTAAAATCGCTGTAATAGAGAAACACTACTAAAATACCATTAAAAAAAATCCTTCGTCTAATCTTCATGAAAGGATGGGAATAGTGTTGTCCCTGGGAGAGCAAGAATGACAGAACTGAAGTGCCCTTCTTTGGTAAGAGAATGTTCTATCTAATGAGGAGGGTGCGGGTGGTAAAATGTTCACAATTTCCCACTTGTAAATCTATAAGTTACATTCGACAAAAAGCTGAATATGAGTTTGGGAAGAAGGTTCAGTCAGAAAAGTGTTTAGTACTCAAAAATTAGGACCTGGTTTGGATCCTTAGCACCCACATGAAAACTGGGCACGGTACTTTATAGCCATAATCCCATTGCTAGGGATGCAGAGATAGGATCCTTTAAGCTTGCTAGCTAGGCCAGTTTAGCCTAATCAGTGAGCTCCAGAATCAACAAGAGACCTTGCCTCAAAAAACATACTGGAGAGCAATTAAGGAAGACAATCAATATTGACCTCTGATCTCTACATGTACACACACATGTATACCCTATACATGTATACACACAAATAAAGCTAAATGTGAAAATACATTCACATACATGCATATAAAAGCATCCTACATGAAAAAGAATCTTACCTTGCCCTTGACAAGATTTTGCTCTAGTCTTTAGAGGACTCATTGCTGCTTGATGTTTTACTATAGTTAGAAAGTAAGTTTTTTGAACAGGTAAGATGGCACAGCAGGCAGAAGCCATGTGGGTCTGAAGATCTGAGTTCCATTCTCACATCCCTCAAGGTGGCAGGTAATTCTATAGAATTGCCTTCTGACCTCCAAGCATGTGAAGGTACACACATACACACACACACACACACACACACACACACACACACACAGAAAGAGAGAGAGAGAGAGATACAGACAACTCATTACTACAGCCACCACCAACAACAACAAAAAATAAGATAATGAATAAGTATTGTAGAAAAAAAGGGCTAATTAGATTATTTAACCAGTATTTAGATTATAATTAATTGGTCAGCGGCTGTTAATCCTTAACCCGCCATTATAAATGAACACACAGACACCATATGGATTTTAACAAGCCTTGGCCTGAATTGTGCAATCTTAGCCTATCTAAGCTAGTTCTTAATTCTATTTTCCCCAAATATGACCCCATATATACATATGTCCCTTTGGACTGCTATTCTTCTTGTTATGTCAGTGTTCCAGACCATGTGGAATGATCTTCTTTAATCAACCCCATCATGTGTCCTCCTTCCTGTTCCTAGCTGCTTCTTCCCATCAACCTCTCTCTCTGCTTCAGAAGCACACACACCTTAGTCCTGCCTATCTCTGTCTTTGCCCAATCTCAGGCCTCAGCATTTATTCAACCAATCAGAGACAATGCAAGTAACAGACAGCAAGCAGGACCAATTAATTAGCATTTAGAATGCATAACATCACCCCATCAATTCCCTCCTTTTGTCTAATAAAAAGGCTAAATTTTTTAATTCATATACTAAAAACAGTGTAAACAAATATTAATCTAGAAAACCATATATAAAAGTTACACATATAATGCTTGGTCTATTTGTATCAGGCAATCTTAAGAAGAAAAAAATCATTTATCTATCTTGGTGTCTCTAAAGTTCTGAACCTAAATAATTTCTATCATATCCTATATTTATAAATCCTAAAGATTTGATTTAGATTTGAAAATATCCTTTTAAATCCTAAACAACTCAAATTCAATTTAAATTTATAACAACTCTTTAAAGAATGTAAACTCCTTGAAGCCACATAGGTTCCCAGTTTGCCTTTGTGTTTCCAGTAGTAACTATTCTGAATAAAAGGAGATTTTTGGAACCTCTGTGTGTTGAGCTTCGGTTTATTTCTTCGATGACTTGGATTTTTTCACCATTTTCCTAATGAACAATTTTTAAAATCCTAAGAGCTAAAACGTGGATAAAGTGCTTTGTGATTCATAAGCAGGCTGCAATCCTAAGGATGATTAAACTTGTGACACTAGCTGTTTATGGAGAATGCTCAATATAAAGGATCATTTATATTTCTGGAGAAGAGACCATCACTTCCAATCTTTATTCAAAGACCAGTCTCCAAAGGGAAGAACAAGACTGAGCAAAGAAGACCAGGAGGCAGCTTCCAGGGGCCACTATTCAAGTCATCACAGGTTATACCTGCCTAGATCCTGGGCACACCTCAAGTTGAAATTATGTCAGCAGGACCCATGTTAAAGTGTGTTGATAGATACTAGGGCTGGGTCACAGGCCTTTAGGCCATCTTGTACACACCATTAACAAATTCTTTCTCCTTTCTAAGATTCCTTTAAAAGAAAGAATAGATGCATTGGTTTCAAGGATGCCATAGGTATAGTATCAAGATTGAAAAAAGAAGGGTTGGGGGAATGCTTTGACCACTTGTTAAATTTCTAAGCCATTATACGAGGAAACAGCTACAATAAAATAAGACAAAAATATAGTCATTTTCTCACCTGTGGATACAAGAATAATTAAAAACTTAAATCTTTTAACTTACAGAAGAAAATTGAAACAAAGATTTAAAAAATGATCTAATGAAGTATGGGATAGGTGGAAATCCATTTGATGGTTTAGGAGTTACTCATAGTTTGGGTAAATGATCTTCTAAGACTCTGTTATGGTCAAGAATTTAAAAGTCTTTAACATATATATATATATGTGTGTGTGTGTGTGTGTGTGTACATATATATATATATATATATATATATGAATCTATGTAATGAAATGCAAATATAATGCCTTTGGTGTAATAACTCAGTGCTACTCATATCATTTGGAGCATTCTAATTTGTAAATCACATATTTCAAAAAACAGCCTGATCCCTAGAACTTAAGAAAATCTACATACTGAAACAGTATCAATACTATTAAATACCAGAACACAGTATTACAGTTTAATTCCATAGCATGGTAAGCTGGTAGTGGCAGTGGCATTGCAGTGATTCAACCTTCTTTGAATATCCATTTAGAGGTCTGTAGTTACATATTGCTTACATAAACTCCACTTAGTTCTTAGTCAAAATTGAGACTGAGTGCCACTGAGTAACAAATATTAATCTACCAAAATTCAAAGTGAAAGAAAATGAACAAACAAAACCAACAAAAATCTCAGTTTCAACCTGGCCCCTGATTGCCTTTTATTCACAGTCACTACCAGTACTTACCCTCCATTACAGGGATTCACCCAGACTCATCTGCTTACTCCAATCTGGATTCTATCTAAAATGAAGGGTCACCCACCAAGCAGAAAATTGAAGCGCACATATCAAATAAAATAAAATTTAAAAGCTGTGCAGCAAAAGCAAAATAATACTTTTGACAAGATACTATTTTCCCTTCAAGAAATACTAATAATCCTATGAACTGCCTTGTAATACTGTGGTCACACCACAATCACATTTGTTATAGGCAAGATATTATCAATAGTCCACTTAATTGTGCAATGCATTTAAGAATTCCAGAATATAAAAACACCCAACAACTTAAACAAGAACACACAGCATACCACTGTTTGTCCACACATCTACTTTGCTTTCCCATGTGATTGCATGTACAAAACTCTGGAGAAAGTGAGTTATACTTGAGGAAAAGGAAAGTACCCATATGACCGTGGTATTTCCCTAATTATGCAGCTGGGATGTTGGCCAAGAACTGACTCTGGGGTCCCAAGGATTCAGCACACAATGCAGTGGCAAGAACGTTTCCCACCAAGTTATTTTTATAGACTCACTAGGTGCCTCCACATAAATGGATACTCATCTCCATTAGCTACTCATAATGACCAATAGCTGGCCTGGCCCTGCACTAATTCATACTGGCGGTTTAAATGCCAAATGCAGTGATGAAGCCCACAAGCTGAGAGGACAAACTGACAGGCCCTGACAGCTCATGCCTGGGCCAAACTCTGCACCACAAAACAGGGCAAAACTCCCATCTGCTGCCCATCTGCCATCCTGCCCCTATCAAGAAAGGTTATACCACGAGCTGCAGACAGATGGGCTTTGCAAAGATCTATGGGGGGGGGGGGGGGACAGTCTGAGATGATTAGAATAATGACCTTTGGTTCAACACAGAAATCCCAGGAGTAATGAAAATTGTACACAATTCCAAGGCCTTTTAATTGTATAAAACAGATATCGCCCCTTTTGCCACCCATTAAAAACAAATGATATTTGTCTTCCATGAACTGTGTATGACTGTCTGCCCACAGAAGATGAGCTAAGGGTGAGTGTGTGAGCACGTGGGTATTATCTTCACTTGAAGTTGTTTTTCTCAATGACACGTCAGTAAAGTTTAACAATGTTATTAAATGAATAAAACAGAAATCCTTTGTAAGTTTCTGGTAGTATGCATTTTCATCACGATCCTATTCTATATAAACAGGAAATTGGGATAAGTCAGCTCATGTATTAAACAAAGGCCTTATGACATAAAGGGAACTGCCAACATTTTAGCTAAAGCAAAGCATGTGTTTTGTTTCCATAGCAAAGAAAACCAAACAACAACAACAAAAAAAAAACCCTTCACAAGGCAAATCCATACCCAAGAAAAAAGGCAGATACTTGGTGCATTCAACATGCAGTCTGTATCTACTGCACCAGGCAGAGCGCTGGATGCCGGGGAGAAGAAGAGGAAGACATGGCTGGGCTTTGTCTTTAGGGTGATTCGGTTCATGAGGGGATGGGCATGTCAAACACTTAGGTGGACAATCAGGAGAAAAAAGGATCTGGAAGCCTGGGACTGGGTCTGTGGTTGAAATGATCACCTCAAACTGTTCATAAAAAGCAAAACATTTGTATGTGAGGCATGATTTAATTTTCTAATATTCAGTACATTTAAAGTTTTATTTTTTTATAGTTTATGCAGGACAATCAAGGATGGATTTTCTACATTTAGAATACGGACAAATAATCTCTCATAAATATTAGAATTTGGGACTGGAGAGCTGTCTCAGCAGTAAAGAATGCTTGCTTTTCATGTAGAGGAACTGTATTGGGATTCCAGAACCCACAATGAGTAGCTCACAAGAGCCTGTAACTCCAGCTCCAAGAACTCCAATCCTCTTTTCTGTCCTCCATGGGCACCTGTATATATATCACACACACACACACACACACACACACACACACACACACACACACACTACTACTACTACTAATACTAATACTAATACTACCACTAATAATAATATTTAAAAATACATTAGAATTAGTTGTGGTAACTTTTACATGTTGGAACACTTTTTATGTGTTCACATGTCTGTGCTCATATTGGTGCACATGACACGTGTACAAGTCCATGTGTGAGTGGGAAGTCAGGGTTGATTGACTTCCTCAATCACTCCCCATCCTATTTACTAAGGCAGGGTCTCACACAGAGCATGCCGTTCATCAACTCAACCAAGCTTGCTTGCCAATAAACTACAGAGATCGATTCAATTATTTCCCCAGACCCAGAACACTTTTTGAATAGCAAAATATCTTCAAAGGTTGGCATGAAACAGAAACAGAATTGATAAGTTATTGACGCAATTTTAATTAATATAACCGATATGAAAAATAGGAGTTGGCCATTATGGCACATGCCTTTAATTCCAGTAACTAGGAGGCAGAGACAGGTGGATCTCGGGGTTTCGAGGACAGCCTGGACTACAAAGTGACTTCTAGAACAGCAGAGCCACACAGAGAAACCCTGCATCAAAAAGATTTTTTTAAGTGTTTTTTTTTTTCATAACAACCTCAAAATGAAATGTTCAGTAAGAAAAGAATACGTGATGACACCAAGGGCCACTGATGAAACCCAGCGCTCCCCATCAATAAAGAAAAAAGATCTAGGGACCCAAAGCTGCTCTAGCAAGGTCACTCAGAGTGACGCCTCACATAGGAAGTTGGAGAGCAGGCTATTTGACTTGCCAGTTAGAGCACAGTTAGCTTTGGGAGATGAAGGTTAGTGAAAGGAAAAGAATGAAGGAGGCCTTTCAAGGACAATGAAAAATTGTTTTACATCTTGAACTGGGCTGTAGATGTGAAAAAATATATAGATATGAAAAAGCCATTAAGTTGTAAGATTTGCGCATTTCTCTGAATGCAAATTATATGTTGATTTCAAAAAGATAACACATTGAGTGTACTGAGAAAGAACTGGTCAGTTTAAAAAAAACCTCATAACTGTGTAACAAAATATCTCACAAAATGGTACAACATTTTACAAGTGATTTCAGAAAATTGTTATTTTTGTACCCATAATTTCAAGGGTCAAACAAGAATAATCAGTGTTTGGAAAGTACCCATGAGGCAATTCTTTCATCAGAGCTGTAATGTGCTCCTTATCTAAGCCATATTTAAGCAACTTAATCTAGCTCAGGGTCAGAGGGTATCTTAAGTCTATGGGAACTCTCAATCTTAGGCTTTATCTCACAGCATACATCCTTCATTTCTTAAAGAACAATTTAACTTCATTGTTACATCGAGTGACCATGCTGCCCCCACTCTTCATTTCCTTGAGAATCACTGGTCACTACCTTTCCCCAAATGCAGAAAGACAAAGTTAACACCAGCCCCTGACTACTGTGAAGGAAGAGAAGGACTACACTTTCAAATCTCACATCATTCCGACATAGTGATTTATCTTCTAGTTTTCTATCTTATCATTATATAAACTCAATTGTATAAGGAAGTTGTCAGTGACCAAACATATACTTAGTAAAAAGTAATATGGTCACTAATGTTAGATTTTAAGTTAGGTTTTTTTTTTTTCCAACCAAAACTTGTATTTAAATCACCACAAACAATCTCTGAGAACTAGCTAAGCATTGGAGCAACAGCAGTCTCATGAACAAACAGCTTGATTCTGGTGGCTTCTGGTATTTCATATAGAATCTGTTTTCATTTTTCTATTAAGTGGAGGGCCAGAGTATAGACCAAGAACAGCAAGCAAGAGACCTTGCCTAGCATTAGGACAGCCCTGGCTCCAATAACCAGAACTGCAAAAACAAACATGCATCCAGAGGGGAAGGATGACGTACCAGCATATTCCAAGCCTTTGAAATAGAAGTGAAGTGCGCAGTCAGAATGTGGGTCCTAAAATAAAACAGCACCCCAGATGCTGTTTTTAACTCTGTGCATGTAATGTGTCTGTAAGATGATTTACAATAACTTTGGCCCTTCTCTGTATAACATGGCCATGCAGGGAAAACTCTGTCACAACGACTCGGTTAATTTTGGAAAACAGGCTGCAGACCCTGACATGTAGGCAATATGTTTCTAGTATGACTACAGCTCAATCATGGTAGAATAAGCTCCCTGCAGTTCATGTCTCACAAAGATTCGAACTGACGGAAATCTAAGAAAAAGATTTCTATGTGTTGTCATAGCATCGGAAAATGCTATGACGACCATGAGAGGAGAAACTTATCTATGGTGTGACCCAGCAGTGAACCCCAAATGATGCAACACCAGCCTGTCAGGCAAGAAGTGCCACTGCTTCAATAGTGGCATGAAGGTTATAGGGGTAACTACCACTTA
Organism: Lophiomys imhausi; assembly: GCA_907164525.1. Lineage (NCBI taxonomy): Eukaryota > Metazoa > Chordata > Mammalia > Rodentia > Muridae > Lophiomys > Lophiomys imhausi. The sequence goes on from CAJQZJ010013043.1 coordinate 1,362,825, forward strand.
CTGAATTTGAACCTTCCTCTAGAGGAGAGAATTTGTGCCTGGTACTGCAAACCTGGCCAGAAGCCCATGTCTCTAGGTCCTACAGGGGGACAAACTAAAGCTGTTTTGCTAAATAAATATGTTGATTAACTGCTCTCTAAATATGTTTATACCTATAGACCAGTGCTATTCTCAATGTCCTCCCCAAGGCTCCAGGAACTCCAAGCGACAGGGGATTGGAAAGAATGTTAGGTAAAGAATAGAGAAAACTATGAAATGCTGTGTTCCAGACATGGCATGTCTGTTGCACTCACAACCCTTAGTTATGGTTATTTATACAAAGTAGTACAAGATGAAACAAACAAGATTGCTCAACATTTCCTCAAGCAGCACCAACTGGATTCATTGTGTTACATTCATTTTAAAAGGACAGGACACAATGGTGTATGTGTTGGTGGGTGTTAATGGGTATCAGAGGAGTGGGAGAGGGGAGCTGTGGGTGGGTGTGATCAAGATACATTGCATACATGTATGAAATTGTCAAAGAATACATGAAAGACAAAAATAAATTAATAAAAAAGAGGAGTCTGTGTCTGTCTGTCTGCTGTCTGTGAATAAACCACCAGAGATGTCAGAGAAATAGGCAGATTATACAGGTATACAGGTATTATTAGGAAAGAGACCTGCATAGCAATGAGTTTCCTACTTCACTTTCTTCCTCTTTTTTTAAAATAGTTTTTTTTTATGATTTACTCTTTCTTTTCCTTCCTTCCTTCTTTCCTCCCTTCCTTCCTTCCTTCCTTTTTTAAGGTTTTCCGAGACAGGGTTTCTTTGTGCAGCCCTGGCTGTCCTGGAACTCAGAGATCTACCTGCCTCTGCTTGCCAATTGCTGGGATTAATGGCATGCACCAACACTACCTGGCTTGATTTACTTATTTTCATTTTATGCTCATTGGTGTTTTACCTCCATGTATGTCTGTATGAGGATGTTGGAACCCCTGGAGCTGTAGCTCTTAACACTCGTGAGCTGCCATGTGGGTGCTGGATACTGAACACAGGACCTCTGAAAGAGCAGCCAGCGTTCTTAAACTCTGAGTCATCTTTCTAGTGTCCCCATCCTTTCACCTTTTCATTTACATCTTTTCTTATGCAAAGTGTCAAGACACCTGGAGATGCCAATAAAATAGAAAATAAACCCAGAGGAAACACCAAAATGAACTCTGGATTGGCCAAGATTTGAGAAGAATCTCAGGCAATTATGGGATGATGTCATGAGTCTGTAAATGAGACTCATATGCATCAGTTTGACTCCTGGGTGTACATCAAGCATTCCCAAAAGCTTTGGGAGGTGAGCAGAGATTCAAGTCTTCTACATACATCACATTCCAAACCCTGAATTTGTACATGTGCAAGAGAGCCCATCCAGGGTCGAAGAGAGACATGGACTGAGTTTTAAAACTGCCACAGACATTGAAACCCAGCAGCCTGAAGTGAAATGGCTTGACAGGTGAAACATGACTGTTCTCCAGAACAGAGTAGGAATCTCCCTATAGACTCTATACAATAGAATATTCACAGGGTCAACAAATGCATCCAAAATCACTTAGTATACAAAAATATGGGAAATATTAATTTTGAAGGAAAAAACACAATACAACATGATGATTGAGCTGTCAAAGATTTCTAAACAGCTCTACTCCATGAATTCACAAAACATTAAATTAAAATATGTGAATCAAATCTTGGAATCAAAAATATAGTAGTTGCAATATAAAACTCAGTGAGTAAATCAAAAGCAATATGAAAAGAGTGGAGAAAATTTACATATAGGTCATTAGACATTACCGAAGTTGAAGAAAAATGGTCATAGTGAAAGCTAAGGAAAGACATTAACACACACACACAAATTCAGAGCAATTTCCAAAGGTCTTAAACATGGAACTGGATTATCAGAAAAAGAGGACTTTAGAGAGAAACAAACTTTCTTTTTAAAAAAAAATGTTTATTTATTACTTCAAGTTATATCTCCATCACAGTCCCCTCCCTCCACCCCTCTCGGTCCCACCCTCCCACACACACTCTCCCACCTATCCTACTCCTCTAGTGTGGGATGCCCTACATATCAGCCCCCTTCAGTTCAACAGCCAAGTGAGGGCTAAGAGCTTCCTCTTGCACTGGGGGCCTACATGGCAGCTCCACTAGGGCAAAGTCTCCCACTAACAAGAAACAAAGTCTATGTTCCTGTTCCTTCCTGTCTGTTGGTTGTAGGATAGTTATCCTGTACTATATGGCTAAAATCCAGTTATAAGTGAACAGATGTCATGTGCATGTTTCTGGGTCTGGGTTAGCTCACTCAGGATGAGCTTTTCTAGGGCCATCCATTTGGTAGCAAATTGCATGACTTCCTTGTTTCTGATGGCTGAATAGTATTCCATTGTGTAAATGTACCACAGTTTTTAATCCATTCATATGTTTTGGGACATCTGTGTTATTTCCAGTTCTAGCTATTACAAATAAAGCTGCTATGAACATAGTTGAGATGTCCTTGTGGTTTGGTGATGAATCGTTTGGATCTATACCCAGGAGTGGTATGGCTGGGTCTTAACGTAGGGCTATTCCAAGATTTCTAAGATATCGCCAGACCAATTTCCACAGTGGTTGTACAAGTTTGCACTCCCACCAGCAATGGAGTTGTGCTCCTCTTTCTCCACAACCCTGCCAGCATGTGCTGTCATTTGAGTTTTTGATCTTAGCCATTCTGACAGGTGTGGGATGAAATCTCAGAGTCATCTTAAGTTGCATTTCTCTGATGATTAAGGATGTTGAGCATTTTTTCAAGTGTCTCTCAGCCCTTAGAGATTCCACTTTTGTGAATTCTCAGTTTAGCTCCACCATTTTTTGATTGGATTATTTGGTTTCTTGGAATTTAATTTCTTGAGTTCTTTATAAATTTTGGATAGTAGCCCTCTGTTGGATGTGGGGTTGGTAAAGATCTTCCAATCTGTAGGCTGCCATTTTGTTCTAATGACAGTGTCCTTTGCTTTACAGATGCTTTTCAGTTTCATAAGGTCCCATTTATTGATTGTTGGTCTTAGAGCCTGAGCTGTTGGTGTTCTGTTCAGAAAGTTGTCACCTGTGCCAATGAGTTTGAGGCTTTTCCTCACTTTCTCTTCTATTAGATTTAATGTGTAGGACTTTATGTTAAGGTCTTTGATCCACTTGGACTTAAGTTTTATGCAAGGTGATAAGTCTATTTGCATCCTTTTACATGTTGACACCCAGTTAGACCAACATCATTTGTTGAAGATGCTGTCCTTTTTCCATTGTACAGTTTTGGCTACTTTGTCAAAAATTAAGTGACCATAGTTGTGTGGGTTTATTTCCGGGTCTTCAATTCAATTCCATTGATCAACTGGTCTGTTTCTGTACTACTATCATGCTGTTTTTGTTACTATTTCTCTGTAGTACAGCTTGAAATCTAGGATGGTGATACCTCCAGATTTTTTTTTACTTACAGGATTAATTTAGCTATTCTGATTTTTTTTTGTTATTACATATGAAGTTGAGAATTTTTCTTTCAAGGTCTGTAAAGAATTGTGTGGGTATTTTGATAGGAATTGCATTCAACCTGTATATTGCTTTTGGTAGGATGGCCATTTTTATTATGTTAATCCTACCTATCCATGAGCATGGGAAATCTTCCCATCTTCTGAGGACCTCTTCAATTTCTTTCTTCAAGGACTTGAAGTTCTTGCCATACAGTTCTTTCAGTTGCTTGGATAGAGTTGCCCCCAGGTATTTTATATTGTTTGTAGCTATTGTGAAGGGTGGTGTTTCCCTAGTTTCTTTCTCAGCCCATTAATCTTTTGTATAAAGAAGGGCTACTGATATTTTTTGAATTATTTTTGTATCCAGCCACCTTGCTGAAGGTGTTTATCAGCTGTAAGAGTTCTCTGGTGGAATTTTTGGGGTCTCTTATGTATACTATCATATTATCTGCAAATAGGGATACTTTGAAAATTTACATATAGGTCATTAGACATTCCCTAAATTGAAGAAAAATAGTCATAGTGAAAGCCAAGGAAAGACATTAACAGTCACATATACTCAGAGCAATTTCCAAAGGTCTTAAGCATGTAACTGGATTATCAGAAAAAGAGGATTTTAGAGAGAAACAAACTTTCAAATAATGCCTAACACATTTCCAAATTCAGCCCAAAACAAACTTACAGGTTTAAGATCAGCATTCTGCAAGCTTGGAGTATGTGCCTTGAATTTTATCAGTTAAACTGGTAAAAAACCAGATACAAGGGGAAAATTAGTAGAAAGAATGATGTGGCCCATTATATACAAAGCAGTGGGTAAAAATATTCATGGGGTTAAAGGAGACCTAAGATGTTTGGGGGCTGAAGGTAGAAAAATGTCTATCCAGAATGCTGCCCCTAGTAAGAATATCTATCAGGAATCCAGGTGAAATACACAAGATTTCAGGTAAAGAAAAAGTAAGAGAACTCATCCCAGAAACTCAGTTTGTATGATTGCTAGTGAAGGTTCCTCACACTGAAAGATGACAACATCAGAGGTAAACACCTTCAGGAATGAAAGACAAGCAACAGGAATGAGAAGCTGTTAATGAAATCACTGTTTTCCTCATAATTTTTTAACATATATATTTATTATCTATTGGAATTTCTAATGTATGTATGTGTAGTAGCTAGACCCCTCCCTCTAAAGGTTCCCAGCCTATTTCAAAAAGCACCACCCAGTAGAGACCAAGTGTTGAAGCACATGAGCTCATGGAAGCTACTTTACATCCATACCATAATAATCAATGACCTAAGGTTCTATCATAAAAAGTGAAAAGAATGAACAAATTAAACTCAGTGTAGAAGGAAGAAAGTACTAAAACACAGCAATCAATTACACATAAGTTAAGAGGAAAATCTTGAAGGTAGTTATCTAGAAAGATCAACCACACTGTCAAGGTAAGCTGAAAAATTCAAGGAGAGGTGATGTAAGCCATTAACACAGGGAGCAAGAATGGAAAAGAATTGATTTCTCCAATACAATAGCCCTTTTAATAAAAGGATTTATTCTATTTTTAAGTGTGTGCATGTGTGTGTGCATGCACATGCATACTTTCTTCCTTCTGCATTGCAGTCTCAACCTGGGACTGGAAGCCTGGAAGATTCTGACAGAGACACTGGTCTTCATGACAGAAGGGCAAAGAAGCTGGTTTTTCATAAGATCAGGGGAGAGTGGTGGGAGTGGTGGCAGTAGCCACAGCAGCAAAAAGACAGATGCACTTACCAGCAAGGGGTGAAGGTAAGCAGGCATAAAGCCACAGGTTTCCTCTCGGATCTCTGGGTATCTGGAGACGTTGTCTCCTACTTTGGTGAAGGTCTTTCCTCTCTTAGCTAGTCTCTCCAAGAAGAACTCTTACAGATGCATCAGAGGTGAGTCTCTTGGTTGATCCTAGATCCAACCAAGCTGACAAACAAGATTAACTATCACATTCTCTCATGAACCATTTGTTACTCTATCCACACTCCCTCTCACAACACCAAGGAGACAAACTCATTCTTCTTGTCAAAAGATGTAAATACAACTATGTATTGTGAGAAGTTTAAGGTTATTTTAACACTTGCTATAATGTACATTGAAGAAAATTCAAAGTTATTGTTTATGTATTGTACATAGACAATTTATTTACATTGTATATGTAGTTATGCTTGTAGGTTTATTTTTTATTTTACAAGAAAGGGGATATGAAGGGGCTGATAGGTTAATATAAGTTAGATTTAGTGATATCTAAGTTTCTGATACAGACTCTTAATTCGGGGCATGAAGATCAACTGCTGTGAGCAATTAGCTTATCAGCTTATGGATGAAGTCAGGTGAAATGAGGGGAGTCTCTTTGGACTGAAAAACAAGGTTGAAGCCAGGTGAAAGAAGGAAAGACTTTATGACCTGGCATTGCTTTCAACTGCTAAGTGGGCAGAGCCCAACTTAAGCTGAAGCAGGTGGAACAAGGAGTGATCCTATTTAAGGACAAGTGGATGACGCCAGAGAGGCGCGTGCGTGCTAAGGGCCCCCGATATGAGAGAGCTCCGAGAGTCCTGCTGGAGAAAGTTCTGGTAGACCAATGGCCAGATCACCCTGAGGCAGAAGGAAGCTGGTGAGCAGAGAAAGCCTCGGCAAGACAGCAAAAGGCCAAGGACTAAACCCTGTGGCTCAGCTTTTGCCTAGAGGGGTTTGACCTGTCCGAACAGTGGCCTGAACGGAACTGTGGCCAGCTTTAAAGACTGAGGCAGAGCGGCAGAGTTGCTGATACGAAGGAAATAAGTTGGCCTACAGACGGCTGAGGTCTCCCAGAGAGAAGAAAGCCTCAAGCCTTATTTAAAGTGAGACTTCGACGGAACTGTGGCCAGCTTTAAAGACTGAGGCAGAACGGCAGAGTTGCTGATACGAAGGAAGTAAGTTGGCCTACAGACGGCTGAGGTCTCCCAGAGAGAAGAAAGCCTCAAGCCTTATTTAAAGTGAGACTTCGATAGCCAGTTTACCCTGACGAACCTGCGTCTGAGCTATTCCAGAAAAAGGACTGCTAAGTGCGTTAAAGAGTCTACCCCCGAGACTGGTTTCCTGACGACTGAGGACCTGCCCCAGAGACTGTATCATTCTAAAAGGGTATGAAAGTAGTTGTTATGATTATCAATAGGTTTAGTGGATAGGTTAAAGGGGTTGTAGGAATTTATAGGTTTAATAGCTAAGAAATTGTTGGTGTTTGTTATAAGTGAATTTAGTAATAAATAAATAAGAGTTAAATAAAAAATAATTTAAAAGTTCGGTTTCACATTCTAGATGTCAGTCAAGAGACAAACGGAAAATGAAAATGTCCATTTACAAATTGGAATTTTATTCAACTGTTTAAAAAAAAGTTGAATTATGAAACTTGTAGAAAGTGGATTGAACATGGACAATACATTAAATGAAAACTTGAGCTCAGAAAGCTGAGTACAGTGCTGCAGGTTTGATCGTTTGCGCAGATTGAAGAGAACTTTGTGGCAAGGCGTGGTTTCATCTTCATGGAGCTCTGTCACCTTAAGCAAAGCTTCTCCCCAAGAAATTGAAGAGGAGTCATTTGATCATCTTTTGTGCTCCAGCTTTGATATTTGTTTCATATTAATCCTCAGGCTAAAAATGAAGGCAAGATCAAAGGGTGGCAACTGGAAGTTAATGGAGCTTTGTAAAGTCACACGATCAGTGAAGGCCTGACCTTGATGGACTAAAATGCCACTCCATGATCATCGGAACCCCACAGTCTCACCAAACAACTCTACTCACTAAGCCAGGCCTGCAATGGCTCACAGAACATCATCTAACAAACTCAGCTATTTACCCTTGAATGTGCAAGATGAAAATGATATATACAGACTCAGGCTTACATTTTTCAAATGTGGTTACTTTGCATGCAAAATTCCTGATGTAGAGTGGGCAGATGGCCAATTCATAAGAATACCTGCTACGAAAGCATAAGGCCTTGTGTTTGGATCATCAGTCAGCACCTATACAGAAAATAGATGCAGGAGCACGCATCTGCAATCTCAGCAGTGGGAAGGCAGACATAGAAAGGATATCTAGAACGTACTGGCCAGCCAGTCTATACATCTTGGTGAGTTCCAGGTTCTGTAACAGGCCCTGTTAACAGAGAGGGTGTGTGTGTGTGTGTGTGTGTGTGTGTGTGTGTGTGTGTGTGTGTGTATGTATTTTTGTGTGTATTCTGGGTTTGGTCTATATTATCACATTTCATACTTTGTTTTTTGTAATGGTTAACACCATTCATTTTATGATCCCACAGTTTGTTTGTTTGTTTTTTTTTCTTGATGGATACTGAAGGCCATTTCTACATTGACATACTCACAGTAAAACTGCTATGAGCATTTTCAAACAAGTTCTATGCACATCATAGGCATTTATTTCTCTTTGGAAAGTAATATGAAGTAAAAACTGACAGGCTGAACATAGATACTGGAGTTTCATCCACAGTAGTCTTGCAAACATAAACTCACATGAGAAAGGTAAGAGACCCCACAGATTTACCATACTTTCTGGGTTAGTCTTTCTAAATATAGCCCTTTCAGTGAGGGCTCTCATCAAGGTTTAATTTGCATCCTTGATAATTGATGGTGTTGGGAACTTTTCTCATGTGCTTGCCAGCCATTTCTGCATCTTCCATTAGGAAGTATCTGACCAAGCTTTTTGCCCATGTCTTAATTGCATTGTTCTACTATTAAGCAATGGAAATAATTTACATGTTATGGACACTAATCTTTACCAAATACATAGTTGGTTGGTTTCTTAGCAATGTCTTCATTAGTCCAGGTTTTCAAATGTGATTTTATCTAATTTACCAATATTTGTGGGTTTTGCTTTCTGTGGCCTAACAGCCTTTTGACTTTCTCCAATACTGCAAAGATCTTCTCCCATGTTTCTTTCTGAAAACTTCATAAAGTTAGTTTTAATTTTAGGTTTTTGACATATTTCAAGTTAACTCTTGTGAATGGTATAAGGTAGAGATTAGAATTCTAATTATTCTAGAGCTTTTCTTAAAGCATTTTCTCTTCTCCCTTAACAGTTAAGGGTCTATTTGTGATTCTCTTCTCTGGTCAAGAACCGCAGTTTTGGTTCTCACAGCTTCCCCAGAAGTCTGGAAGTCACATAGCATAATTCTCCCAACTATGTTCCTTTTCAAGGCTACTGTGACATTCTAGTACCTTCTACATTGCCTTGTGAATTTTACAGCCACGTTTTCTATAGAATGAACAAACAAACAAAAAAACCCTAGTGGAGCTTCAGCTGGGATTACACTGCCCCTATAGATGAATCTCTAAATAATTGACAATTCAATCTAAGCATCTCTTTCTGTACAATAAGATCATTTTAATAACTGTAGGCAATGTTTTGTAGTATTTCATGTGGGAGCTTTTTCATGTGTTTTGTTAAAGCTATGTCTAGATATTTTTTGTTTTGCCATGTAATAACATGAAAATTTATCATTTTTCTTATCCTACAGTCTTTTTCATCTTATTGGACCCAATGTTTTATAAACTCATTAGGGGACGCTATACTTTTAAACATGTTGCCTACGAATACTTTTACTGTTCTCCTTGCAATCAGTATTTTTACTTACCTTACTTCTTTTATTGCACTAGCTATGATCTCTAAGAAATATTATTGAGAGGGGCAGAGAGTAGGCATTTTTGTCTGTATTAGTTTCAGGGAGAACATGCACATTTCCTTATTATGAAACTATTTTCTTTTTTAGTTTCACTTTATCAAACTAAAGGTCTCTGCTATTCCTACTTGTTTCATATTTTATTATAAAATAATTTACTAAATGAGTATGTAGTTCAATTAGGGTCATTTTTGCAGACTGCTCTCCCTTTGGAGTGTCAGATGCTGCTGCATGCCAGGCTGGGAGGGATGAAGCAGAGTCCGGAACCGGTGGGTTCTGCAGGATCCCTGTGTAACAAGTGGCTTCTATTTTTTTTTATACTATACACTCTAATTTATTTTAGTGTACTTAATACCTCTACCTCCCTTCCACTCCTTATTCCTTCCAATTCTCCAACACTATGCAGGAGAGAAAGAAAGTTAAAGGACGAAGGGATTTAGGTCTCCTTGAGCTACTTCCTGCTGATTAAGGTCTTTGGGTTTTTTTTTGTGGGTAATACCAGTCTCAATAGAAGTCCAGCAAACCAGGAGACAGCAGCAGGAAGAACAAGCAGCAGTTTGGGGGAGCACCAGCAGCCAGGAGAGCAGAAACCTCTTTCTTCTTTGTAGACCTTTCTCTTCTTGGTAGCCCCTTTTTTCCTACTTCTTTGTAGAGTCCCCTTCTCCTCTGGGCACTGGCTTTTTATCTGCTCTCCCAAGTCCTCAGAGTTAAACTTGCTCAGCTGGTTAAGCCATGCTCCTGCTAGCTCATGTGACCTTCTTTCTCTCTTGCGTAGTATTGGGGTGTTGGAAGGAACAAGGAGTGGAAGGGAGGTAGAGGTATTAAGTACAGTGAAATAAATTAGAGTGTATAATATAAAAATAAATAAATAAAAGCCACTTGTCACAAGTGGCACCCAGATGTAAGGCAAGGCATAATGGGTAATATCTAATGCTGTGGAGGAGACGGCAGGATTTGAACAACTAAACTATGTTTTTCAGGATGTCAGCAAATGGATGCTGCCACTGGGTGCTCTCCCGCTTTGTGCCCAGAGTGAATTTTTTTGTATGCTGTTGCTTTTCCTCCTATAATAGGGGACAATGCTTAAACAATTTAAAAAGTTGCAAATGGATAAGGAGGGGTATGATAAAAAGATTACAGAAATGGTAATGCAACTACAGAGTTTGTGAATTGAAGTTGAAGGGCTTAGAAAGCAAAAAAGCACTGGAGAAAGAACACACAGGTTTAGATCTAGTGAAAGAGAACCCGCCTGTTCAGAGAGAAAGGGTTAATCTCAAACTAACTTTGCCCCCAGAGGAGCAGCCTGGGATTATGAGATTACCACCATTAGCTTTCCCTGTAGCCACCAAAAACCTCAGATATCAAAACACTTGGTGTTTTAATTGTGGTAAATTTGGCCATTTACAAAGAAATTGTAAGGCTAACAGCCTCAGAGACCAAAATGTCCAGTGTGGTGAAAAATACAGTACTTTTCAAGCCAGATGCAAAATGGCCTGTGTGTTAACTCTGGAAAATACAATAAGAGCACACAAGTGGTTTCTAGTAGCAGAAAGTCAAGATTTTCTGGTATTTGTAAACTTTTTGGAAGAGGTCAGCACTGGACAAATGAATATATGTCCAAGAGGGACATACAAGGTAATATTTTGCAGTCAGGAAGAAACTTTGGGGTCCTACCTCAAGGTTCCACAGCAAAATGTGTGAGCCATTTCATACAAGAGCAGCTGAGAGTTGTTAACAAGATAGAACAGCCTACAGTTACCAGGTTATAAAAATATACAAACAACTGATACAAAAAGCATTTAATTCATTGAAAATGTCTTTTTTATTCATTTAAAAATGCAATTATTTAGTTCCAGTCCATTTGAAAGTTACTATTGAAAACAGTACAGGATTTAAGAACTTACAGTTTTTATTAGATATTAGCTTAGCTAATTCCAAAAATATGCTGTATATAATCTTTTGTATCTGTTTTGAAGTTAAATAGTACATAGATTTAAAAAACAGTTTGTCTATTTAGATAGATAATAAATGGTTTTCAAAAACCTCAGAGACCTCCAGAAAATGGCATTTAAGATGTTTTAATGAGAAAAGATTTTTCTGACAGAGAGACATCTGCTCCTGGCAGCACCCTCAATTTGATAAAAGATGATGGGCATTAAAGAAACAAATGTGGCCAGATAGTCACTGGACAAAAAAACTGCTGATAGCGGACTGTCTGTACAATCTGTGAACAAGCAGGACATTGAAAAGTTGACCAACATTACAGAGATAAGGTAGGCCAGTCCTTAAATATGTCTTCTTCACAGAAAAGTTTGTCAGATATTCTGGGCCAGTAGGCTGAAGACTGGATGCCCAATGACAGAGAGAAACCATAGGTGACTGTTCAGGTAGCCAGCAATCTCTGTCACTGCTATAGTTTTAGAAATTCCTTCCTCTACACTTCCTACATACTTAGGTAATAATTTAATTTCCTTCTAAAGTCTCTGATGGGGTTGAAGCCTAAATAACTATAATCTTACAATTAAGCTTAGTTGTATAGGATTTAAGAAATGTTTTAAGTCTAAAAGATACTATAGGTTGACAAATGCAAATAAGAATAGAAAATTATATAGCTACATAACTCTAAGATAGGTATAGATAATAGATGTTTTCTATGAGGTTGCTAAATACAAATGGACTGGAAATTATAATTCTTGAGAGATCTGATAAATATCTTTATTATAGGTAACATATATATACATATATATATATGTCAGGTTTTTTAACTAAAAGGGGGAAATGTGGTATGAGTTTATTAAAACCAATTATGAGAATGTTTTTGTTTAAGACCAGGTATGAGGGTGCTTATGACACAGGTGTTGTAAGTTGTGCGCTAGCAAGGGCATGGCTTAACCAGCTGAGCAAGTTTAACTCAGAGAACTTGGGAGAGAGGATAAAAAGCCAGAGCCCCGAGGAGAAGGGGACTCTACAAAGTAGTAGTAGAAAGGGGCTACAAAGAAGAAAGAGGTTGCTACTCTCCCAGCAGCTAGCTCCCCCAAACTGCTGCTTGTTCTTCCTGCTGCTGTCTCCTAGTTTGCTGGCCTTCTACTGAGACTGATATTATCCCCAAAGAACCGAACAACTCTAATCACCAGGAAATAGATCAAAGAGAACTACATACCTTCTCCCTCTAACCTCCTTTGTCTCCTGCATAGTGTTAGGAGGTTGGAAGGGAGGTAAAATAAATAGAGTGAATAATATAAAAGAAATAATAAAAGTCACTTGTTACATCCCTGTCTGGCTATGAGGGCCAGAAGGAGAAAACCTTCTCCGATAATGTTATAGCTCTTAGATCCAGGTTCGGGGATGCCTGAGAAAGACCTTCTCTGGAGGTTGTAGTGTTACAGCCCTCTTAGCTTGGTGGGCAATTGTATCCTTTCTTCAAGAGTGGCAAGAAAAAAAGAAGCAGAATGGTTTGAGCAAAGCAGGTAAGAGCAGCTCTACAGTAGGTGCTAGGCTGGGTTCCAGCTCTGGTGCTAGGCCAGGCAGCAGCAGGAAGCCTAGCCTGATAGTTGGGTCCCAGAGTACAGCTGTGAATGTCCAGAGAGAGAAAGCCCTCTCCAAAATGATCTTCCAAGTGTTACAGATTAGTAAAACAGCCACTTTCAGATGATCTTTGATAAAATAGCTTGTGCTGTTTTGGTTTATTCAAGGTGGACAGGGGCTATATAAATCTTGAGAGGTAAGAAGGGTCTTTTTAGGGTGATTGAATTTCATTGGTTGTGGCTGGGATGCTGGTGATGCTCTATTTACATCTGGGTGCCTTGCTTTGTAACTAACTGTGACTACCTTGAGAATTGCAGGATTAGGGGTCTGTAAAGCCTAACCCTAACCCTAACCCTAACCCTTGTAAAGCTACATGCTGGGTCATTGAGTCACAGAAGCGGGAAGAGTGACTCCTGCCAGTCTCAGGATGAGATTTTTAGTCTCAAATTTGAGATGGTCAGTCTGGACATGTCATTGACCTCACTCTAGCACCGTGCTTGTTTCCCTGGTCACACACACACAAACAATTTGAAAAGTTGCAAATGGATAAGGAGGGTTATGATAAAAAGATTACAGAAATGGTAATGAAAAAGGTTCTCATTCTTTTTTGTGTGTCTGAATTATGACTGCTTTAAAAAATTGCATCTTCTCACTTTATTTTCTGAGAAACTTTCTGTATGACCATTGTCATCTCTTCTTCTATTGCTAATAGAATTCACCAGGCTAGCCAGGAGGGACATAACTCTTTTTTAAAAGAAGCCAGGTTTGCAATACTTTGACACAATATTAAAAATAAATTAAACTGGGCTGGAGAGATGGCTCAGAGGTTAAGAGCACTGACTACTCTTCCAGAGGTCCTGAGTTCAATTCCCAGCAACCACATGGTGGCTCACAACCATCTATAATTAGGTCTGGTGCCCTCTTCTGGCATGCAGGAGTACATGCAGATAGAACAGTGTATGCATAATAAATAAATAAATCTTTAAAAAAAATAAAATAAATTAAACTGAAAATTAAAATGTTTTGTGCATCAATGGATACTATCAACAGAGTTAACAGGCAGAATGGGAAAAAGACACTTGCAAATCTCAGCCATGAAAAGGCATAATACAGAAAGCACACACACACACACACACACACAGTACAACTTCAAAATGAACATGACTTAAAAATTAGCAAACAAAGAATTTCTGAAATACATAAATGGCTATAAAATATAAAGTATGCTCAATATCTCTGGCCACCAAAGAAATGCAAATAAAACTTCAATGCAATATCTTTTATCCACCTCCAGTGGCTGTAGTAACTACTGGGAAGGATATAGAGAAATGGGAGTTCTAATCCAGGCTGGTAGGAATACTAAAATGATGAGAGTAATATGAAGACAGCTCAAAGAGACTTCAGAAAGAAATCCCAGGATTCTCATACAATCCCAGGATTCTATTGGGGGTGGGGATAGAGGGATATGTCTGGTACAAACGGAAGCATCGGCCACAGCAGACATGTGTACTGCACAGTAACAGGGGCACTTTCCACAACAGAGAGTGAAGTAACTCAATTTTCCACAGGAGGATGAATGGATAAACAAAAAGTGGTGTGTGTGCACACCCATAACTGTCTTTTACTAACCATTGTGTCCCAGCCACTGTGAGAGGATTTACATTATGTCTCCTATTTCTGACAGCATTACATGTCAGGATTAAGATCAGCAGAAATCATCTTCATGCCCAAGTACTAACATATCAAGTATAAATATCAAGTTTAGCTTTCAAGTGTTTACTGTTGATGAAAGTAATGGGAGTATATACAGTAGACAAACAAGTATCACTTGAGAATCGTTTCAATAAATGGACCTTATAAAATAAAAAAGTACCTTTCCTCAGAAGAGATGGTAGCTTTCTAAAAAGTCAATTTTTTAAATTAATAAAAAGCCGAGTAATTTGAAACAGGATCTCTCACTATGTGGTCCTGGCCAGTCTAAAACTCAATAAGTAGACCAGGATGGTGGGTTCCAACTCACAGAGATCTGCCTGCATTGCTTCCCAAGGACTGAGATTAAAGGTGTGCACCTCCACAACCAGGCAAGCTCAATTTTAGATATGCCATTACCTTAATTCTTTAAAAGCCCCCTTATCAGACAATGAAGTAAGGTACATTTAATATGAACCACAGATCCGAACACTGACTGATCTTTGTTTCAACATTTTATTTATGCGATGTGCTTGCCTAGAGCTTACAAGTCTATTGCTAAGTCATTGGCTCTACTCATTTCTTCACTAGTAATGTGTTATCATATATGGAGTTGAGGGGTTTACTTATAATAACTGAGACAGTGGTGTCAATTAAGAAATAAAAGAACACTATAAATAAAATCACATTTCTGCTTCATGAATTGCCAAAATAAGATCTCAGTTTGATTTGATCTGAGGCAGAAAATAAACACCAAAAGGCCTTAGCTTTCTTTATGGGTCCCTGGTTACCCCAAAGAGGCAGGTCATAATAATTTCTCAAGATGAGAGATTTTGTTGTGTAATGGGTTTAGACCATGAGTCAAAAATAAAATAAAACAAAACCAAACACCGATGTCATCAGGCTTACAGGCAGATTGTGCATTGAACTAGCAACATGTGACCCCTTCATGAGAATGGTGCACACAGGGCCATGATCTCAACATGATTGCTGATTTGTTTCCTGCTTTTGAACTTGACAGTTCAAACTCACTGTCCAGTTTGTTTTTTAGGAAATCAACTCCGCTCACCCATGTTTCTCACTCATCTTAATGTCAATTATGAGAGCTCCACCAACTTTCTCAAGATACAAGGCTTGGGGGAAAAAATAGGCTGACAGCACTCAGTTTTGACAATGTATCCAGCTGTTTATAGCTGTTCATTTTTTCCATAAACCTAACTATCAGTGTACGTAAAGTCCCTAACATTTGCAGTGAGGGAAGACTTCACTAAACAAGAATGCTTTCCTTGGAGTTTAAACATGCCATTTGGTCTCATTTTTTTAGCAAGGGTTTGTCTACTTAGATTGGAGATTTTTTTTTTCCTGGAGAGCCACAGCAAGAAAATGTCTCCCATGCTGTCAAAAATGAGTTCTATTTTTGCTCCTTGTAAGAAAGATATAATACGACGAGCAAACTCTCCAGTGGGTGGGGAGCCATTAGCTCACATAAGGCTCCAGAGAAATCACTGAGAGAGAGAAAAAAACACCCTGAGCAGGACACTACCCTAGCATGTTTGCTTAAAACAATGTCCAAGAAATCAGATGGGCAACATGTTTTACTGGGCAGAACTCACATTAGTATTTCATACCTACACAGCACAGAATCAGAGACCTGTTGGTCCATTGTCTGCGCAAACACAGGAAACTCTTAAACTGAAAGGGAAATCAGAGCCCAGAGGGTCAGAGGCAGGATCAATGCCCAAAATAAAAAGTTTGGAACTAGTTTGGTGGGAGAAACAAGAACAGTCCAAAAAGAGTGTGTTTGAGGATTTCCAAGAGTCTCCATAGGCTTGAAATTCTCATCTCTAAAATGAGTGTGTCTGTGCTCAGGATTTAATTCTGAACTATGAAATGTGGATTATAGCATATATCCTGCTATATAATATTCCATTACTTTATTTATTCCATATATATTTCTTAAACAGCTTACCATTGTTTTGAGGCTTTGTTTTCCTTACAAATAAGCTCTTTTCATGATAAATCCTATATTAGAAAAAAAATCTATTTTCAGAAATAAGTTTTAAGTGCATAATGCTCTGATGTATGCCATTTTCCACAAGGATCCACGGAAGGACTTCATGTTCCTTCAAATTTGTAATGTGTTTAATAGTAATTGAGTTGTTTAGACACGTTCCCGGCATCCAGTCCTTATACACATGGAGAGTTACTTAGTGTACAGATTAAGGGAAGAGACCGTGGAGTCAGGCAGCTTCAGCTGAAATACCAGCTTGACTACTTATTAGCTGTATGGCCCTGGGCAAATGACTCAGCCATTAATGAGGAAAAGACCAACCCCCTCACACATCATGAGAATGAGTTTCCCATAAGCCACTCCAGTCAGTGGCTACCCAGAACAGGCAATAGCTAAGGGTTACTTCTTGCTACTGTTTCAGTACGTGACTGTAAATTAGACCAATTTCTTTCCCCATTTTACTGAATTCAAGTGTTCTGTCTCTGAAAACACCATAAAAGCAAGCTGTCTGTCCTATCCTGGTATCAGCCAAGTTGCCTCCTTAAAGAAGTTGACATCACTTGGCTTATGGACAAATGTAGTAACTAACACAGTCATCCACAAATCTACAAAGATTGAGAAGGGGAAAGAAACAGCTCCTTCATAAAAGTCGCTATTTAAAATGCTTCATTGTGCCTCAAAATGATTGAGCAGGGATCTGTTTATAAATACACCTCAAAGATATGCCCAAGCCTGATCCCTTTATGAGATCAGTTTTAGCTATAAAATATATAATTACACAGATTTTACCTGCTAACCAATCAATTTGTGGTCAAATAACAGGTTTTTATTTGTAGTCCTGCTATATCCCAACTTTCAAATTTTATTTTCACAGACACCCATAAAAACTCATCATTCAAATGTGTATATGGCTGTAGTTTCCTTTCTTATGTAAGCCCCAGGTAATTTTGTCTAGCAGAGAAGGTGACAGCCAGGTAAGTGTACTTATATCTGGTGCAGAACGAGCATCACCAAGCTGCAGTGGGGCTTAAAGAGGTGCCAGCTTTGGCATGGTTTTATTCAGAAAAGGACTTGATTACAGGGAGAGAAGGTATGATACATAGTTCTGAGTTAACCTAAAACTCTGAAATCTGTGTTAAGTTGGGGATGGAGAATAGTGGACTACTCAGCAACTTGATTTTGCCATTTTATATCTGTAGCTTTTCTTTACAAATTGTGTGTGTGTGTGTGTGTGTGTGTGTGTGTGTGTGTGTGTGTGTGT
>CAJQZJ010013043.1:1387218-1398539 GCA_907164525.1 Lophiomys imhausi
CACACACACACACACACACACACACACACACACACACACACACACACCTCTGCTGTAGATTGTAGATGCTTACAATTTGCCCAGAGATTCTCTTCACTACTTAACACTCAGAGCTAACTGGGCAGGTACAGGAAATCTCATTCTCCTATTTAAAAGAATTATAACAGCCAAGGCTAATGATAAGGAGCTGCAGTTAACTGACTTGAATGGTGTGGAATTGGGACTGAGGCAGGAGGATTACGAGTTGGTAGGGGCCTGAGTATATAGCAAGACCCTAATTCAAAAGACGAAAAAGGAGGAGGACGGGAAATTGTAATGAATGAACAACATCACTTACATTCCTTGGACAGGTCTCCTGTTTTCTATGGAATAATGAAGGGTGTTTAATCTCTACTAATCTTGTTAGGATATGAAGACAAATGTCATTACTTGCCATTTAAAGAGGTTCAAGAGAATTTTCAGCAATTGCCTACCCCTTACAGTGAACGGAAATTTTTATCCAGTAAGCACTCAGGGTACAGAGAATCATTTTAACATGAATAAATCTCTCACTACTTAGTACATACAGAATAGCAAAAAGATGTCTTTCTGAAGCTCCCTTTCTCAAGAAATAGTTTGAAAAAATGTGTTATCTTAGAGAGAAGCTGAGGGTCGAGTGGGAGAGGAGGCAGAAAAGGAGCCTATTTTCTCTAGCTCCAAACTATTTTTCCTAGCATTCCTTCTCTGGTCATTAACTCTGCCCTGTACCCTGAACTTATAAATGGAGGGGAGTGAAGGGAATTTATTGGAAGGAGACTTGGGAGGCTTTTCGTAACGCCAGATATGGCTTACTGTTTACTAGATACATGGAGAGACTTAAATAAAAAATTCATGCCAACAGTATTTGTAGAAGAGAGCAGCTGTTCTTATTTATTCCAACAGACAGGACTGAGTGTTATTATCCGAGCTCAATGAGCTACTCTGGCAACAACTTCACTGACTTGAATCGTTTGAGGTCCCAGAGAAGAGTGCTAAAGGAGTTTATCCTAAGAAACAAAAGCTCCATCCAAAAGTTGTCAAACCTGACAAAAATACATAAAACACCATAATGCAGATTCATTTCCTAAATTGCTTTCTTTCCCCTTGTCTCTATGCCTGCATCTCCATCCATCCTCAATGGCTGACTCCATCCCAAGAAACAAGATGGAAGAAGATGATACTAATCTAGCAGTTTGCAGGTGCTGGCACTTGGATGAGCTCAGAGTCTCCTAGAAAATCTTTGTCTACAGTCATCTCAACAGGAAGATTTTGGTACATTGTTTTTCAATTTTATTTTTTAATTACTATTGATGAGAGACTGTTGAACTTTGAGGAAGCGCTGCTCAGGAAAACTGCCTTTTACTTATCGAAAGGTATTAGTGCATGAGTAGCAGCTACAGAGATAACTAATGTTAATGAGTGTTTTCTAAGCACTGGGTTCAGAGCCAATGGATTAAGCATCTCATTTCAAATTGCAAACCATCATAATGAGCTAGTGGAGTGACTTCCTTCCAAAGATTTTCAGTATGGAAAATAGAAACAGGGACTTCACAATAGAAAAACCTGACCATAGGACTTCAGCCAGGTGATGATGGTCAGCGTCAAGAGTGTTAGTTAGGTCAAGGTAAAAGTATGTGCATGAGCATGAGGTATATAAAATGCTGCTTCTCATATGAGCTCAGAGACTGTGACATCACACACACACACACAAGACCACATAAACCCTAGCACAGAGAAGAAGTCAGCCCCAACCAAAAAGTGATTTGTAACTGAAAGTTCCATGGAGAAGGAAAATCTGTTTTCTTCAATGGAGTGACAATATCTATATCAACCACACTTCTTTTTTTTTTAAATACTTTATTTTTTTTTCTTCAAGTTACATCTCAGTCACAAACCCTTCCCTATTCCCCCTTCCTATCCCACCCTTCCACCCTCTTCCCCCCAGCAGTTTCCCCTTTCAGTCCAACAGATGGTTCCTTCTCTTATAACAGTAAATACTATACAAAACAACAGATATAAATATGCCACATTTATGAGAGTTAAATGGCCCAGTATACCTTCCCAATGTCCAGTTTATACATATTTGGCCCCTGACTTTAACATTCTACTATCTAACCATCTCCATGAGTTTAAAGGTCTATATCTGACTCAACATTCATACTAACTTGCAACACACTTTTAAGAGTATCTTCTTAGATCTATAACACCCTCTTGATTCCTAAACAACTCAAAATTTAACTATGAGACTCTAGCTGTCTAACCCTACTCCATTGCTGGTGGGAGTGCAGGTTTGTGCAACCACTATGGAGGTCTGTCTGGCGATATCTTAGAAATCTAGGAATAGTCTTGCCTCAGGACCCAGCCATACCACTTCTGGGTATACACCCAAAGGACCTCTCACAGAGACATAGGGAAGTCTCCTCATCTATGTTCATAGCAGCCTTATTTGTTTTTTTGTTTTTTTTTTTTTTTACTGTTTAAGGAATTTTTATTAAAGCAAGAGTTTTATTTGTAATAGCTAGAAATTGGAAACAACCCAGATGTCCCTCAACTGAAGAATGGATTAAAAACT
The DNA here is from genome assembly GCA_907164525.1 of Lophiomys imhausi. NCBI lineage: Eukaryota > Metazoa > Chordata > Mammalia > Rodentia > Muridae > Lophiomys > Lophiomys imhausi. The sequence continues at coordinate 1,389,809 of CAJQZJ010013043.1, forward strand.
GTGGTACATCTATACAATGGAATATTACTCAGCTATCAGAAACAATGAAATCATGCAATTTGCAACCAAATGGATGGATCTAGAGAAGCTCATCCTGATTGAGCTAACCCAGTCTCAGAAGGATGCACATGGCATCTATTCACTTATAGTAGGATTTTAGCTATATCATACAGGATATCTGTACTACAACCAACACACCAAAAGGAACATGGACATAAACTTTTTTTTTTTATCTTTTTCTTTTTCCTTCTCCTTTTTGTCTTTTTTCTTTTTCCTTTTCCCTTCTCTTTTTCCTCTCTTTTTTTGTTGATATTCTTTGTTTTTGTGGGTTTGTGTGTTTGTTGGTCTTTTTTTAGTATTCTCCCAGTAGCAAGGAGACACCTTTCACTGGCAGTACTGCCTCGTAGGCCCCCGGTGAATGAAGAGGCTCTTGGCCCTCATATGACTCCTGATCTGTGGTGAGAGAATGTTAGGCAGGGACACTCCACCCCAGAGGAACAAGACGGAAGGGTCAGGGGGTAGAGCATGGGAGGGTGGGGCTGGGAAGCGGGAAAAGAGGACCATATGATAAGGATGTAACCTGAAGCAACAAACAAATAAATTTATTAACTAAAAAAAAAAAAAAAAGGGGAGGGGGCAGGTGGCAGGGCTGAAACACTGTGAATGGAATAGAGGATACAGCCGTTCGGCCTGGTTTTGCAGACCTCCAGGTGTCGAGAAGACGTGGAGCTAAGGTAAAATACAAGAGAATTGTGGTGTTGGCCCATGCCTTTGACTTCAGTGGAGATGGAGGGAGCACCGTAGAGTTGGTGGTCTTATGTATTCTGGAGTCAACCACACTTCTTAGCAGGCCCCATGCTCAGGGGTAGTAGCTAGCACAAACATACTCCATGTTTCTTGTTAGTTTTGTTTGTTTTGTTTGTTTTGTTTGTTTGTAAGAGAGAGAGAGAACATGAAGTTGCGTGGGTAGAGTTATGGGGTGGTCTGGGAGAAATAGGAAGAGGGGAAATAATAAGATATATTTTTTCCTTTATTTTTTATTTCTTCAAGTTACATCTCAATCGCAGTCCCCTCCCTATTCCCCCTCCAGTCCCACCCTCCCACCCTCAACCCCCCATCCTCTTCCCTTTTTTTTTTCTTTTAAGTTTAAGGTATATCTTATTTCCCCCTACAGTTTCCCCTTTCAGTCCAACAAATGGCTCTTTCTCTTATGATAATAAATACAATACAAAACAACAGAGGTAATTAGGCCACAGTTATGAGGGTTATATGGCTTTGGCTTAGCATACATTCCCAATGTCCAGCACATATGTATTTGTATGAATTTATCATTGTATTATAAGTATACAATCATACATATATTGTATCAATGTTTCAAGTCTCAATATATTGTATGAAATTCACAAAGAATAAATAAAAATATTATTTAAAACATAAAGAAAAAAATTAGTGCTTGTCTCTGTACTCATTATTGTGGAAATTCACAGCCCAGTCTTACCATGAGAAGAATATCTGACAAATCCCACAATAGGAGGAATCCATGTAATAATTGCCGAAGTCTCCTCGGAATCATCGAGTTCATCCCAAACAAGGGTGGGTAAGTATCTTCATGGATCAGTCTGAGGTGACAGCGAGTACCATGTGCAGCTCTGAATCAGATCCTGAAAACTGGCAGAAGACACAATGGATAAAATAGGGAAATCAAAATAATGTGTAGAGTTTAGCTAACAGGAACATGGCACTTCTGGGTCCTGGGTTTGACAAGCAACACAGCAAGGAAAGTGTGGGGAAAGGCAGATAGGTGTACACCACCTGCTATTGTCACTATTGCCAATTAGTTAAAAAAACAAAAACAAAAACCTACAAAGCCCTCTGAGGTTGATTTTTCTATCAACATTCTATAAATTAAAAAAAAAACAAAACAAAACAGAGGGCTGGAGAAATGGTTCAGCAGTTAAGAGCACTCACTGGCTGTTCTTCCAGAGGTCCTGAGTTCAATTCCCAGCAGCCACATGGTGGCTCACAACCATTCACAATGTGAAGTTCATGCAGATAGAGCACTCATAATATACATAAAATATACAAATAAATCTTTTAAAAAACCCAACAAAACAAGCAAACAAAAAAAAAAAACAGGTTAAGAACTTTGGGGAGACAAACTTTGGGGAGAACTCTGGTTGTCCTGGAACTCGTTTTGTAGACCCTGCTGGCGTCAAACTCAGAGATTCACCTGCCTCTGCCTCTGCCTCTGCCTCTGCCTCTGCCTTCCCAGTGTTGCGATTATGCTGGGATTAAAGGTATGCGCCACCACGTCCAGCTATAGTTAAATAACTTCTTAAAACCATAAACCAGTTGTAGAACTTGGTCCACATTAAGGAATCATGAAACAAGCTGTGAGATAATGCCTTGCTAAGATTTTTGGTTTTGTTTTAATAAAATCTATTTTATGTCAGATACATGAAGCTGAAGGAATTGACCTGTTTTACTCTCCTCATAATGACAGTTATTTTAGCGATGCTTTTAAGCATAGGGCTGTAACATTACTCTCTAAATATTTTATCTTTATTTCCATTACAAATTTCAATAACTGAGAATGCTACTATCAAGAAAACATAACACAAGATGGAAAGGATGTAGCGGTCTGAGGGGGAGGCTCTTATACACTGTTGATGAGAATGGAAATTAGTCTGACTACAAACAATAAAAGTCAGTATGGAAGCTGGCCCCACCATTCATCTGGTGTGAGGTGATATGGGCTAGGGGTTTATGCCCTCCCTTTCCCAGCTTCACCACCTGCAGTAGCCAGGATTGCTGGCCCTGTGGTCATGAGAGCAGGAAAGCTAGTCCTGCCCTCTCAGTGGTTGTAGCACTTGGGACAGCAGACCTTGTACCTCGCCTGGGCAACACAGTAGAGCTGACCTTGATGGTAAAGGCATGGGTGAGCCAGCCGCTGGGGTGTGAGTGCAGGAGAGCTGATCCAGCCCCTCACAGGCTATAGCATTTGGAAGAGTGGACCCCGCACCTTGACTAGGCAGCACAGTGGAGCTGGCTATGGGGGCATGGGTGCAGGTGGGCAGACCCCAGGGCATAAAAGCAGGAGAGCTGACCCCGTGGCTCCTGCTGATGGCAACACTGGGTGGCCTAGCTGGAGCAGTGCAGGAGAGCTCAGCCTGGTGGTATGGGTAAGGGAGAGCCAGTGTACTGACAAGCTCAGCTACCACCCAGGCCCAGATCCAGGGCTCTAAATTGGCCTACCTCAAAATCTATATCATCTGCAATCAGTTGGAGCATATGAAAGGGCCAGTCCTGCTGATCCAAACCTTCAGGATCTCCATGACACAGGGCAACAACAAGATAACCAGGAGGCGTCCCGATGAGGATCTAATACTGATGATGTCAAAGAAGCCAAAGATCTCAAACCCAACCAATGACTTTATTGCAATGAACATTTGCAAGTGAAGATGTGTGGTCAGAGGGATATAAATGCGGGACACAGGGTGACACACTACAGCTTCTATGATGAGATGTTTTCTATGCTTTGTTTTATTGTTGTTGTTGCTGTTGTCGTTGTTGTTGTTGTTGTTGGTGGTGGTGGTGTGTGTGTGTGTGTGTGTGTGTGTGTGTGTGTGTGTGTGTCTGTGTGTGTGTGTATTTTATTTTGGTGGGAGGTTGTAAGGGTGAAATGTGGATATGACGGGACAGGGAGATGAGCAGGACTGGGATTCATGATAGAAAACTCACAAAGAATCATTAAATTTTTTTAAAATGAAGAAAAAAGAAATCAGTATGGAGGTCCTTACGAAGTTAGATTAAGAAATAGAACTGCCACATGGCACAGCAACACACCTTTTGGGTATATAAAGAAAGGAATTTTATGTGAACATACCATAGAGATACATAAAATACACATGAATGTTCATTGTAACCAAGAGCTAAGTTTCTTAAACAGCCTAGATTTTGTCAACAAATGAATGGATAATGGAAATGTATCTATATACAATTGGGTTTTATTCATACAGGAAAAAAATAGAATGAAATTTTGCCATTTGTAGGAAAATTAATGGGACAGGAGATGTTCACATTAGGTGAAATAAGCTTGATTCAAAACAAATACTACATGGATTTTTTTCTCTTTATATGCAGCATCTAAACTTAAACAAAACAATATGAAAGTAGAAGGTGTGCTATCTAGAAAAAGGAAAGGGGTCACTGGGAGAAAGATGGGTAGGCAGAAAAGTAAAATATGTATGAGAAAGATGAAAATATATGATATACATGCATGGAAATTTCAAAATGAAATTCATTATGTTTTACAATTACTATACACTATGAAGAAAAAAAAGAAAATCTGAAATATAGAAAAAGGAAATAATTTGGAAAGCAATTTTGAAGTTTCTTAATAGGGAGGGAAAGGGGGCATGAGGAAATTTCAGTGGGTTAAGGGTTTGCTAATAACCTTAGGTGATAATCACAAACACAACAGAGGTCTATCTGGGGATGCAGTTCAATTGGCAAAGTGATTGCCAGGCATGCACAGCAATTTTCAGGTAAAATCCCCAGCTCGGCCTGAATTGAGAGGGTGGGGCATATGTGTAATATCAGCCTTCAGGTGGAGGAGGCAAGATCAGCAATCCAAGGTCATGCTCAGTTATATAGTGAGTTCAAGGCTAGCCTGCTATCATCTCTTCACACACACACACACACACACACACACACACACACACACACACACACACACACACAGAGAGAGAGAGAGAGAGAGAGAGAGAGAGAGAGAGAGAGAGAGAGAGAGAGAGAGATGTTATCCTTTGACACAAAAACTGCATATTTCAGTGCTGGGAACCTTGGCCCACTGTGTAACGGGAAGAGTGAGTTACAAGTGTGCAGCCCTTCAGGAGGCAATGACCACAGTGACATAAGGAAAATTGGAAACTGGACCTAGGAGGTCCTGAGGTGTCTAAGACCAGCTGTGGCTGTAAGCAGGCTAAGTGCCCTCTAAAGTATACATTCTTACGGCGCTGTCTACTGAGCCAGTTTCCGACCGTGGGAAGTAGCTTCTCTGGGGAAACTCCAGCCTCCTCCCAGGAAGGCTCAAGTCGTCCAAGATATATTCTGTGTTTCCTTGGCACTTGCCAAAATCAGACAGTAGGATTCAACAAATCGCTCTAAATACTGTTCTTAATACATTGTTCCCCGTGAGACTATAGGGTGGAAGGGGTCCAACAAGTTAGAAAGCAGGCTGTTTCTGTGTGTGATTAGATTAGCCTGCCCGAAGGAAGGCACATTGTTCTCCAGTCTGTTCTACTCACACGCTTTCTTTTTTAGATTTGAAGGGCAAGTGGTTGCTTGAATTAGTGATTTTTACCACTCCCACAGCATCTCAAGAACAGCAAAGACTCTTTTCCTCCCTGTTTAGATTTCAGATTGTCCCAAGGCAATTACTCAGTGGCACCATATCTGCGTTAACAGGAGAGGAGGATAGGAAAAGGCCAATGTGAAGACCAACTTTCCCACGAAATCACAGCAGAGCTGCAGGAGTGGGGGACAGGCTCACTCTCCCTCCTGATTCACTGGAGGGTGGAAACGGAAGTCAACCCAGAATTTAATTCCCACCCTTCACCAATGAGAAAGAGAGAAGCCAAGTTCAAGCAGCTGTACTCATCACACACACACACACACACACACACACACACACACACACACACAACTTGGCAAACTTGGACTGACCCAGAGCAAATGCTTCTTTTCAAGAATTTTTGCTATTTTTATAACTGAACTCATGAAAAGTTTTCATTTTGGAGCCCTGGGTGATTCAGACTGGAATTTTAAACTTTCAATCTCATACAGCACATGAGGTTGTTATGTTGAGAACTCAATTCTAAGGTTCATTTCCAAGATCATTTAGGGAACAAAGAATTGGAACATCAGAAGAGCATTGTGTGGGTGGATTCACGGGAGCTCAGAGGAGCATTTAAAATGCTGTTCAACCATCTTCCCATCAGCCTGAACCCTTCCTGTCCTACCAAGAAACAACCAGAACGCCAGAGTCCTATTCATGTCCAGTCTCACCAGATGGGTGGACAGTGGATTCATCACACTAATCTCCAGGCTTCAGTTCTTATAGGGACTCCCTGCAGGACACCTGTTGAACATTAAATTGAGATTGAGTTTCAAAGCCCAAGGCTCACAAAATAAGACAAGGTCAGTGTTTCAAAGCTCTTGAAGATCAACTTTTAAGTGTCCTTTAAAGTTTTCATTAACAATGTCGTGTCTACCCCAATGGCTTCCATATTTGCTTTCAGCTTTCCAGACAACTGGAGTTTTCAGCTACCAACACAATAGAAAAAGTTTAACCATGTGAGGCCGGGCAGAGTGCATAAAACACTTCCACAAAAAGACAAAGCAAAATGGTAGTGTTAAACCTTCACTCTTACAGACCTGTATTATTTTCCTATCAATGTCGTTAGCCCTCTGTGCTAAAGCCACAATGTTGAACTGATTCAACCATTCTCATGGGCTCTTGGCTGTACCCAGCATCAACAGGCACACAAATATATGCTGAATTTATCAATTCCCAGCTAATAGCATCATCTCTTAAGAAGTTTAAAAAAAAAAAAAGAAGAAAGGAAGGGAGGGAGGGGAGGAGTGAAGAAGGGAGGGAAAGAGAAAGGGAGGGAAGAAGAGGAGGAAAAAGGCTCTTTTTCAAGTCTTGATGACTATTCCCAGGTAACATTTAAGAAATATACTGATAATAAACTAAACCAACTTTGGTGCTTTTCTGTATTTATTGCAGTTACTGAATGATTACTACGACACTGTTAGGAACATATAGGGAAAATAAAGTCAAATCACCTTGCAATAGCAACTTTCAGGTTCACATACAGTCTCCCAAATGGTTCCTAATACGGGCACATACACAAATTCATGCCATACAGGATGTACTGGGTTCAGAAAAATACAATATCATTGAAAAATGGATCAGTGGGTTGTAAAAGGAATTAAATTATTCTGTATACAATACAGTGGAAGATATTCCTTAACCTGCTTTTTTCTAAATAAAAGACACAGAGACCTGTTAGATTTAATGCAAGCCTAAAAGCACTACAGCTAGGCAATAATCAATCTTCTAAGCTATGCTGTCTCCTTCCACAGTCAAAAACTCCATAATACTTGCATCTGTTCTGTTTGGGCCCCACAGTGACTTTCAGTTCTCCTGTCTCCTCTCCTTATTCTCTATCTTCTCTCTCTCCCCTTCATAGTCTTTCTGTCCTTCCCAAATGTCTTTCCCAAAGCCAAGGAAACCTCAGCTCCTCCCACCTCTCTTCTTTCCCAGTTGAGACTGTAAGCAACTTTATTAGCCAATCAGGGATAAACTGAGAGCAAAGTTTACATGACATCATTTTGGGTACATGGTAATTTGCTCATAGGACAGCAAGCAGATCTTGTGGGACAAATAATTAACATGTGGATACATAGCAGGTCCAGATCAATCCCAACAGTGGGTGGAGGCACTTGTGGCCAAGCCTGACAACCTGAGTTCAATACCTGGAACCGACATGGTAGAAGTAGTAAACCAATTCCCACAAATTGTCCTCTGGCCTCTAAATACATACTAAGAGTATGCATATACACACACATACATATAAAATAAATGTATAAATGAAAAAATGTAAGAAGAAAATAAAACAGAATCCCATGCAATTTATAGCATGTCATCACTGCATTTGGTGTTTGATTATACGATATTGCTAAGATGTATATGATCACTCTGGTACTTCTTAGACAATTTCTTACAGAAAAACATCAGAAATACATAATTTCCTGGTAAAGCAATTTTGTGTTAAGTCTCTCGCATGTGGTACCACAGTATTGGGATGAATATGCCTTGAAGTTGAGTGGCAGGGGTATGCCTAAGCATATACTACAGCTTTTGATTTTATATATTAGAAAGTTATCTCCAAATAGTACATTTTCCCCCCAACAGTATGTTTTCTCCTACACATATCATTACCTTGAGTTTGGTCTTTATTCCATAACTCAGCCAGTTGGATAGTTCAAAGGGCAACTGTAGGCATATTTTAATGCAAATCACATGCATAATGTCATGAAGCAGCAGCTTACTGCAGGTACCACAACCAATAGCACACACAGTAGCGCTCAAAACTAACAACTTTGCAAAAGACACAGTATGTATTGAGGTTGACATTTTTATCTTTTACTTTTTATTAACATGATACAAGACTTTTATAGAAATGTCCATAAGCCAGTATATACCAGGCCACTGTCACCTGGATTGGACCAGACTTCTGTCACCTGAATTGTACATGTGTTTGTTCCATCTTTTTGAAAAGCACCTTCCCCATGTCATTATTTTAGATAGTCATATTCTCTCTTTATTGCACAGCCCATAAAAGTTGGTCTTTAAACCAGGTTTGTGCTTACATGAATGTATGCATATACACCTGTGTATTTAAGTATCACATATAATTTATATATAAGCATATATACATTTGCACACATGAATATTCTCACAGGTCCACATATATAAGCATTTGGTACGTGTTGATGCTTATGTATGCAGACATAGTTTTGAGTTTACTTCTTTTGTTTTCTTATACTGAGGAGTGAATCTAAGGTCTCAGGTAAATTTGGCAAGTGCTCTACCACTGAACAGCACACCTAGTTCTCTCTCTCTCTCTCTCTCTCTCTCTCTCTCTCTCTCTCTCTCTCT
>CAJQZJ010013043.1:1418346-1430014 GCA_907164525.1 Lophiomys imhausi
CATGCCATCTCTATCAGAGGCCTCCATACCTCTGAGAGAAGATGGCAAATGTGGTGAGCAGGTTGGGACATGGTAGATGGCGGGCAGCCCACACAATGACCTGTCCAGTGACAAAGAGCTCTTGGGACAGCTTCCCAGATAAAACTGGAGAAGGAAAAAACCCAAAATGTTCTTTTCCTTTCCTTCTTTCACCATCACGCTTCCCAGTCTATCTCTTGGTGCTGTAAAAGAGGAACAAGGTGGTATGCCTGGTGGGCAAACACTCTTCAGAGCAGGGGAGCAGCTCTGCCTAGAGACTGGAAGGCAAATCAGAAAGAAAAGCAGATACTTTTGGGATGGTGAGATCCCAACCCATACACTTGTGGCCAGAGCAGAGCCTATAACTAAATGTGAACTTGCCAATGGCTCTCCTTGCATGAGCCAAAAGTCAATGTTTGACAGACTGGGATCAGAGCCAAATTTCAGCTCAGTGGCCTCCCACAGGGGACGACTTCAAAGAAATGAGATTTAGTGAAACAGTCTGTGTCTGCTGCCAGAGGCCTAGACTAACAGGTCAGGCTCCAAGCCTGTCCTCTGGGCTCCCAGCACCCTGCTCAGCAACTCCCCATGTACTCAACACATTAGTAAATGTTTTATTGATCTGCCCTGCCCACTAGGCAGAGGGAAGAGTTGACCTCTTTTGGACATTACATCCTCAGGACCAAATAAGCTAGCTCTAGATTCTCCTATATAATTACTGCTATACACACAACCTTCAAGCACTTGACTTCCAAAAATTATGGACTTAGGATAGAGATATATCATAAGTTTAAAATCCACAGTAGATTTTGAAAAATATGTATGAAAAAGAAAGTAAAACATCTCTCTAATTATTTCTATTAATTAAAGAATGAAATCACATTTTATGTATTTGGTTAAATAAAATATACCATTAAGATGGATATCTGTGTTTTTTTCTTTCTTTTTAAAATTACCCATGTGTCTTGTATTATATTACATTGAACTGTAGTGTTCTGAGCATGTTGTAATTGCAGATAGACGGAAAGATGGAAATAAAAGGGAAAAAGACTTTAAAAGCTTACCTAAGATCAGCATTAATATTTTTACATCAACATGAATTGAGTGGATCAAAATGGCTGGAAATAAATGAAGCATGGTTGTTTGGGGAAGTGACTTTTTGGGTCTGGAGCTACATTTCACTCTGAGTCATTTGCTGTGAGAAAATACTTACTACTCTTAATCATAACTTCTAAAGCATGAGAGAGTGACAGGCAGTTGACCAGGACACACAACAGACTCGGCCTTCAATCCTGTGGTAAGGATTTTGAAGAACAAAAGACCTAGACATTACTACAAGTGATTATCAGAAAGGAAGAAAGGAAAGAAGGAAGAAAGAACAAAAGGAAGGAAGGACGGAAGGAAGTTACAAATGGCTAATCTGGGAATCCCACACTCTGCCAAGTTTCTTCTCATCCTAAATATAAAAGTTCCCATTATATGATTGCTTTCAACACAGTCATTAGAATTATTTTTAATGTATAAACTTCTACCACTATCTAAATATTAATTCATAGCAACTTTCTACAGATTTTTTTCAAAACTTAAAGAGGAAGAATGGAACACTTCCAAACTCACTAAGTATTACCCTGATATCAAAGCCAGACACAGCAGCTATAGATAGAAATAGGATAGAAATATAGATAGAAGCAGAACAGAAAACTATAGCTCCATGTCTTTCAGGAACAGTGAGGCAAAACAAAACAAAACAAAAATCCCTAAAGACACATTAGCAAAATCATATTCAGTTCAGCGACACTGTAAAAGGAAAAGGAAAAAGCATGATGGTTCAAGACACTAAAGTCAATCAAATTAAAAGTTAAGAAGACAAAAAAAATTACATGATTCCCTGGAAAGACTACAGAAAAAAAAAATCCAATGCTCTTCCTGATGAACTAGGAATCAAAGGGAATCACCTCAACATCATTAAAGTTATATGTGAAAACCCTATAGGGAACACAGCAACTGATGGCTAAAGACTGAAAGCAATCTTCCTCTCAGATCAGGAACAGATAGTCACGGTGCTGCAAATCTACGGGCCTGGTGCTCAGGAAGCAAGCAGGGCGATTCTGAGTTCAAGGCCAGACTGACATGCACACCAAGTGTGAATCTAGACTGAGAAACATAGTAACACCCTATTTTAAAAACAATAAACAAAAAATAAAAACAATCAGAGCAGCAACAAGCAAAGAAGAAAATCAGGATAGCTTTAGGTTATGCTACAGGGATACCCCGGTCAAAGAAATGTAAGATTTTTAAAAATGCTGGCACAATATATACAGGAAATCAAATCTAAGAATAATAGGACTAGAGAACAGAAAAGAAACACATCTCAAAGGCTTAGAAAAAAATGTTTTCAACAAAATCATAGAAGAAAATTTCCCTAACATAAAATAGGAGATACCTATCAAGGGCCAGAAGTATACAAAACACCAAACAGATTGGACTAGAAAAAAAGTCCCCTCAGCACATGATAATCAAAACACTAATCATATAAAAAGGAGAAGGAGGAAGAGAAAGAGAAGGAAAGAAAGAAAGAATATTAAAAGCTGCAAGAGAAAAAAGACCAAGTAAGGCAGACCTGTAACAAATAAAACTTGACTTCTCAATGAATACTTAAAACCAGAAGAGCCTGGACAGATGTTCTACAGACATGAAGAGACCACTGATGCCAGCCTTGACTATTATAAACTAGCAAAACTGTCAATCACAATAGATTGAGAAAATAAGAAATTCTATAAAACCAAATTTAAGCAATATCTTTCTATAAATCCAGCCCAACAGAAGTCATTAGAAGGAAAACTCTAAACCTAAAGAGGTTAAACAAACAAACAAACCTCTGTGTCCATGTTCCCTTTGGTGCATTGGTTGTAGTATAGATATCCTCTACTATATAGCTAAAATCCTACTATAAGTGAATAGATGCCATGTGCATCCTTCTGAGTCTAGGTTAGCTCACTCAGGATGAGCTTCTCTAGTTCCATCCATTTGGCTGCAAATTGCATAATTTCATTGTTTCTGATAGCTGAGTAATATGACATTGCAATTCTTAACATCCACAGAACACAAAAAAGGGTACCCAGGTTCATAAAAGAAATTACTATAGCTTAAATCACATACTGACCCTCACACAGTAATAGTGAGAGACTTCAATACCCGACTCTTACCAATAGACAGGTCATCTAGACAACAACTAAACAAAGAAATGTGGGAGGAGCTAACTGAAGTTATAAACCTAATGTACCTAACAAATGTTTATAGGACATTTCACCTAAATACAAAAGAATATAACTTCTTCTCAGCACCTCATGGAAATTTCTCCAAAACTGACCACATACTTGGACATAAAGCAAATCTCAATACATACAAGAAAATTAAAATAACACCCTGCATCTCATACGGCCACTAGAAATTAAAATTGAATATAAACAACAGCAGAAAGCTTAGAAACTCATTGAAACTGAAGAACTCACTACTGAATGAAAAATGGGTCAAGACATAAAGAAATTAAAGACTTTTTAAATTTGAAAGAAGATCAATACACAACATACTCAAACTTATGGGACACAATGAAGGCAGTTCTAAGAGGCAAGTTCATAGCACTAAGTGCCTACATAAAAAATAAAAATAAAGAGAGATATCATACTAGAAACCTAACAGCACACCTGAAAGTTCTAGAACAAAAAAAAGAAAGAAAGAAATCACACCCAGCAGGAGCAGATGGCAAGAAATAATCAAACTTGGGCTAAAGACAATGAAATGAAAACAAACAAAATATCAAGAATCAATAAAACAAAGAGTTGGTTCTTTGAGAAATTCAATAAAATTCACAACCCCTTAGCCAAATTAACTAAAAATCAGGAAAAAAAATCCAACTTAACAAAATTAGAGAAGAAAATGGGAACATTGCAACAGACACAGGAAATCCAGAGACTCATAGGATATTCATTAAAAACCTGGATTTCATCAAAACATTTTCAATAAAAGGGAAAAAAAGAAATAAAAAAACTTCCAAATTGGAAAAAGGAAGTAAAATGCGGTTTTCTGTGTTAGAGTCTTATGTGTAGAGCACACGCATCACACATGCCGTGACTGTTAAAGGTAAAAACAAATTCAATAAAGTCAATGCAAAAGTCATTTCTACAGTTCTGCACAGAAACAATAAACACTTCTAAAAGGAAACTACAAAAATGATTCCATTTACAGTAGTATAAAAATCATGAAATACTTATCAATTAATTATTAAGCTGAAGATTTGTAGAGAATATTAATCAAAGAAATTTAAAACAAAAATGGAATTTTATTCCATGTTCATGGATTGGGAGAATTAATCATGCTGAGACATCAATTCTATACAGGACATTTTATGGATATAACAAAGTCTGCCAAAATCTAAATGAAAATTGTTGATGAAATAGAAAACCACCCGAATATTCACATGGAATTATAAAGAACAAGAAAAGAATTAAAGTTATCATGAGAAGAAATGAAGCTAGATGAACTCTTAGATCTTTGTACTTGGGCTGGTGAGACAGCTGATGGGTAGAATGCTTACTATCTCACCATGAGGACTAGAACTCAGACTCTTGGAACCCATGTGTGGTGGTTTTAATAAGACTGGTCCTCATAGACAGAGTGACTTAATCCCAGCTGAAGGTAGAAACAAAGAATATCTGGAACAATCTAGCTAGCTAGAGTAGTTGATCAGAGAGTTGCCTCGACAAATAAAGTGGAGAGTGATGAAGGAAGACAGCCAATGTCAACTTTGGGCCTTAAACCCAAGTACACACGTGTGTGTGTACCCACAGACATAATTGAAAATGTATGTTCAAAACCACACTCATCAGGCATGCATTCATGTGCAAAAAAATTATGAGCAAGCTCTATCAACCAAGGCACACAGGAACTGACAAAGCACACACATAGAAGGAACAAAAAAAAAAGAGAGAGAGAGTGCAGGAAAAAAATCCTTATATTAGTTACTCTTCCTTATGTGACCAAATACCTGGCAAGAAGTAACCTAATGGGAGATGGGCTGCTTCTGGCTTACAGGAGATTATTTCACTATGGAGGGGAATACATGGAAGTGGGAAGGGCTGGAGCAACCACCTTGCATCCTCAGACAGAAAGCAGAGACTGAACAGGAAGTGTGGCTGGCTCTAAAGCCTCAAGGGCTGTTCCTAGAGACCCACTTCCTCCAGCAATGCTCTTCCTCTACAAGGTTTCAGTGTTCCAACTAGTGACACTACCTGAGGATAAAGTGGCAAACCTCTGAGCCTCTGTGGCACATTTCACATTCTTACCACTCCTATGTCTTTGGCCAAGTGGTTTTTGACAAAAGTGATAAGATCCTTCAATGGAGAAAGGACCATTTTCAATATGTGATCCAAACTGCATATGAACATTCAAAAGAACCTTATGCAAAATTTATCTAATAGCATGTATGAAAATTAACTCAAAATGGAACACAGAATTGAAATTCTTAGGAGAAAACCTAATCAAATCTTTATGATGTTGAATTTGGCAAGGATATTTTGGGCATGAAACCAAAGGCACAGGTACTGGCAACAATGAATACAGATAAATTATACTTCATGACAAAAATTAAAACTTTCTTCATCAAAGGACAATAGCAACAGTGTGAAACGGTAACCTAGGGGAAACCAGAAACATTTACAAACCATGTATCTGATAAAATATTAATGTTCAGATTATAGATTTAGAACAGTGAAAATTCAACAAAACAATTTGAATAAAAATAGGATTGCAATGATACTTCTTTTGTAAAACCACACACATGAGCATGCAGCATGCGCACACATGTACACTTTTTGCTATTTCTGAGGACTCAGGGTCAGTTCTCAGCATGCATGCTGGGCTGCTCACAACTGTCTGTAATTCCCACAGGATAAAACACCATCTTTGAGCCTCTGTGGGCTCCTGCACATGTGTTACAAATAGACTCACACAGGCACACACCCATACACATAATTTAAATATATGTATGTGTATATATATACATATGTGTGTTTGTGTGTGTCTATACACACACATGTAAAAAGAGTTCATCACCCAACTTCTATATCTAGAGCAGTCAATTTCACAGAGACAAAAATAATAAAATAGTTGGTCTCAGGAACTGGTGGTGAAGTAGGAATGGAGAGTTAATGTTAAACAGCTTCCATTGGGAAGGAGATGGGGGAGGAGGGGAATAATGGCTACATAATAGTGTTAACTACATAATGCACCTATTTTAAAGAGCTTACAGTGATCGATATTATGACCCATATAACTATAAGAAGAAGGGAGGAAGAAAAGAAAGAGTTAGGGGAGGGGGGAAGCAAGGGAAGGAAGGGAAGAGGAAAAGCATGAGGAAAGAGGAAGGAGAAGATTATCAGAAGGCAAAGTGGTCCTTGGTTGATCAAAATCAGAATTCACACACATACTCCACAACTCTATAGAATGTGATGGAGGGCTACATCTGCTGCTGTAGAAACTAGTATCAGGAATGACAATTTATCTTCTAAGTAGAGCACAATCTTCTTATTTTGCAACACAAACCTACAATGTGATTCATAAAATGGACTGAGCAGATTTATAGAAACAGGAGAAAGTATGTATACATTCTACATCTAAAATATTTGTTCTCTCAGCCCACCACCCATCTATTAAGTCTCACATGTCCCCACATAAGCTAAGTGAGGAAAACGAAAATTATTTGGATGACAAGAGTATTCCCCTTCAGGTACATGCTGTTTCTGAAGTGATCTAGCATAACAGGAATCACACTGGATGTAAAGCAATACTGCACTGACACGAAAATTCATGATTATTGTCACAGCAATCTTTTCCTACAAACACTCATAAATAAACTAAATTTAAGAAAATAAAGTAACATGATCAAGGACACAGAGAAGTGATAATTTAAACCCATGTCTGGTGTACTGCTGAAGGTGAATGTGGACTTTGTCAACTGGGGCTGAGTACAACCGAGGAGTGTCAACAAAGGAGAGGAAATGGAAGTCAGGGGAGATAAAGACATGCAGTTACTCCTCCTATGACTCTGCCAAAAAATATGCCGGGCACCCCCACAAATCATTTATGCTATCTGAACCTCAGTGTGTGAGCACTGATGTCATGTTCTGAGAGTACCCTTTTATTCTCTTTAAAATCATCTTTAAAATTTAACCTTAGAAACAAAAAAATCAAGGGCTGAAAATATGGTTCAGTGGTTGAGCATTTGCCTGGCATGAGAGAGGCCCTATGCTTGATACCCTGTGATACCTAAACAAATAGTAATCAAAGGAACACGAATCAAGGCAAGAAGAAGAGATTATGGTTGGGAATGGTTAATAATCTGATTTATCTTCTCCTTTTCCCTAAATCTAGAATATGAATAACACAAGCAAAAAAAGAAATCCATATTTGGCCCCTGACTTATGGATAAACTGGACATTGGGAAGGTATACTGGGCCATTTAACTCTCATAAATGTGGCATATTTATATCTGTTGTTTTGTATAATATTTACTGTTATAAGAGAAGGAACCATCTGTTGGACTGAAAGGGGAAACTTCTGGGGGGAAGAGGGTGGAAGGGCGGGATAGGAAGGGGGAATAGGGAGGGGTTTGTGACTGAGATGTAACTTGAAGAAAAAAAAAGTATTTTAAAAAAAAAGAAAAGAAAATGAAACAAAAACAAAAAAGAAATCCAAGGAAAACTGGAAGCCTTCTTTCTACACATTAACTTTACTGAAAGAGAACATCCTACAGTTTGTGTCTGCCTTCTAAAATATTACAGATGACACAAAGTAAAGTCAGGGCCTGAGACAGATCATCAGATCATTTGTTCTTAATAGAGAGCTGTGGCTAATGTGTGCCACAGCCCACACTGCAATCCTGAAGCGTGCACCCTGGCGCAGAGGTTATTAGGCAACTCAGTGAAATGGGACAGAAAACCCCCCAAGGAGCCAGAGTTCTGGAATCTGCTAGACTCATTTCCACGCTCACCCGGGAACCGAGAAAATCACTTTCATATGCAACCCAGGACCGATGCTGCCTCTGCCAGGAGAAGCTTGGATATACATAGACTTCCCCAGCAACCCCTGTTCTACCCTTCACAACTACCAGTCTTTTTTTTCTGGAAATTCACAAACTTCTTCCCCTCACAACAAAGCTTTAACTCCAAGGCTGCCCACTGCATATCTCTCTCTATCCATTAAGTGCCTGGAAAACATAAGAAGGGGAAACAAAGGGCAAATGCCAGTCTGTGACCTCTGTCTGGATTTAGCCAACCATGATGTGTGAATCAGGTGTGTGGAATGGAAGTTTCCATGGCAACGAGACTGCCAGCCAGGCAAGGCCTTCATATACTCTTTCTACCATGGTAATAGAAACAATGAGGCCACCTGAGGAACCTCAGCAAAGAGGGAGCCGGCCAAGTTCAGGGTTATCCAGTGGCTGGGAGGACCTGCATGAAGTCCTCCACACCCCTAGCTCTGGAATTTTTCCTGTCAGCACCTACACATGTCCTATCACCACCCTTTGCAGGTAGAAAGCATGATCTCTCAAGAGAGTTGCTTGGAAGTAAAATACAGAAAGGGCCAGGAAAACATGTTTAAGTAAAGATGCAGCTATGTCAGTCAACATGTTGGCTTACTTTGACCCATTCTGATACTAGGTGCCTACCTGAAAGAAGTGTCTCTGTCTTCTGGAAGTTTCTTTGTCTTAACTTTTCCTGAATTTTGATTTGTAAACTCAGACCATCAAGAAAGGATCCTGAGCTACATTTTGTACTTCAGGAATCAAAAATTTTACACTAAATTTTAGTGTACAGGCATAAGACTTGCTTTTTAAGTCCTAGGAGTTGACAGAAAGAAAAAAAGTATGTAGTTTTAATGAAATCAACGCTTGCCTGGGCACTGCACATGCCAGGCAAATCAATGAATGTCAGGTGCCATAATACAGGAGAACCCTTTATTACCTTGAGAAAAATTCAAATATTCCATGTGATACAGAATCATGCAGAATATTGAACCTTGTACACACCATGCTGCTACTGTGTGTACATACTCACTCTGTGCACACACCATGCTGTTCCCATATGTATATTCCTATGATAACATTTAACTTGTAAGTTAGCATAGTAAGAGATGAACAATAATAGAGAAATTACAACAAATTTTATTACATTTTACTTCAAAATATTACTTATGGGAATGTCTGTTTCTCTCCTTTCCATGCTCCAGTTCTCTCCTCCTCTCATCTCAAAGCTTCTGAATTCCTCACTGCACAATAATAATATTTTCAGACCATGGTTGACTACACCACATGGAGAACTCAGAACTCCAGGTAAGTTCTTGTTCTCTCTCTCTCTCTGTCTCTCTCTCTACCTTTTACTTACTGATTCCTGCATTTACCATATAACCATTTCTCAGTATTTCAGATCAGACATTATTCTTTTTAGAAGGCCTGTTTCTGCAAAATTGTATAACTTTCTTATCCTTCTGAACTGTCCATTACTCTCTGGGTATGTCTGGAAGAGTGTTTCCAGATGTTTAACTGACAAAAAAGGACCTATCCTGAATGCGGTCAGCACTGTGCCATTAGGTGGGGCCCCAGATCAAAAGAGAAAAGGAGGAATCCCAACTGAATGCTTGTCAGTGTCACAGACCAAACTTTTCCCACTGTCTTGCCTTTCCCATTGACCACATTGGATACGATCCTCTAAACGTGAGCCTGAAGCCCCTTCCCTTAACTTGATTTTTATCAACCCTGAAAAAATTAACTAGTACATCATCCAGACATAACTTCGTGCATCACCCTCTGACTCCCATTTAACTAGAGTAAGATGAACCTTTGTGTACATTTACCTCAACTCTGGAACTAGCGTGCAATACCAGCCCTTGAATAGGTACCAAAAAGTAAGGAATGAAAGAATGAACACATGGCAATGGACAAAGCCTTCTGTTGTCTTTTAGTCCCATAGCTTCAGAAGAATTACTTTAGCCTGCAAGAACCTGAGATCCCTGGTTTGAAATTGGTGAAGCACCTGCCCAAGATTTTTCCAGTCATCAAATGGGATCTTGTATGGAAAAAGCACTGTGGAAATGTGAATAAATCTCTATGCTAGGTTCTTCCCAGTAGGGGGCTAAGAAGGAAAAGAAAAGAATTCATACACTGCTACAGAGACAGCAGTAGTCCCAGACTAAATGAGTCATGGGATGCACAAAAAGCTCTAGAAATGAATGGTAGATTTCCACATACATCACAGACTGACTCTGTTCAGAGAAAAATGCTCGTTCTGGTCTATTTTGGACCTAGAAATTGTTGGCCACAGCTACTCACTTATAACCTCTAATAAATGTGACTACAAAATGAATATCTCAATTAGCAAGTGCTTCGTACTGGGAATGGTTCAGAGTGACATTTTTCATATTTTCCAGTATATGAAATCACAAAAGTAAAAAAAAAATATATAGAGAGAGAGCATCATGTTATCACCTCAGAAGTTTTAGATTTCAGGTCATTTGAGAATTCATGGATATGAATTGGATAAAATGTTTGGATAAAGTATGGAACCTGGAAGACTGAGCGTGGTGCTGGGTCTTGGATTCTGCTCACTCTGACAGCCTATTGTTCTTTCTTTGAGCTCATATACACACGGTGCCATGCTCCAGGATCCCAGTAGATCACACCTGCACTTAAAAAGCCATTCTTCATTGTTTTCCTTCTGACCTAGGGTGTTCCTCTCACTGCCCCACAATCACTTTCCTCTCTCCATGCTTTATGTGAGGTCCCACTCTTAAATGCAGGGAGGACCTCCCACAAGCATTGGAGCCAGATCTGGAGGGCCGGAACAGGGGCAAGTCTGGGTTACAAAAGACAGGATTTGGTACTGAAGGTCAAAGCCAAGAAGTGTATTACGAGTCAGAAAATAACACCAAGACCACTGCCAAGAAAACAAAACTGAGTGAGAAGAATTGGCTTCCTGTTCAGTTTATGATGGTGTTGTATTCTTTTGGATGTTAAGTGACCCCCTCGAAGCCTCAAATGCTGATGGCCTCCAACTAACCGTACTATTAGGTGATCAAACCTTGAGATAAGGAGGCCATATGGATGGAAGGTACACCACAGGGGTATGATCTTAAAGGGGAGAGATAGTGGTACCCAGGCTCCTTCCTCCCTCTCTCTGTTTCTTGGCCACCATAATGTAAAGACTTTTCTCCCTGCCTTGTGTGCCCCGCCATAAAGTAACAGGGCCAAATGCCCATGGATCAAGATCTCTACAACCATGAGCAAAGTAAATCTTTCTTCCTTTGAGGTCAGTTTTCTCAAGTGTTCTATCACAATGGTTAAAACATCAACAAAAATAGCTTTGGCCTCAAGATTCTGTGATAGGTGAACATTTGGCATTGGTTAAGAAGACCCATATCATATGTGCTGACACGGGGAAAAGTGTGAAAGGTAGCTCCTGGCAAGAACACTCAGAATGATGCTCACACTGGCTTAGAGAATGGTGGAAGAATTGGAAACAGGGTGCAATATGAAAAATTATTATCAGTGTGATCAGCAGATCACACACCGTAGGAGCCCAGCGAGATCAGCAGATCA